>JBCFYV010000024.1:39725040-39749590 GCA_039000515.1 Timema cristinae
TATGCGTGTAACCTAAAAAAACTAAATAGCCTGTGCAGGTGAGCATACTGTATAGATGTCATCTCATTTGGTCTACTTTTCCGGTGACGAGGAAGACTGTTAGAATCTCAAGCAAGTATACCGAGGGCTATTTTTCCTAAATGGTAATTCCTTCTGCCTCCACGAAAATCTGAATACATTTTCTCTAAATATCACCTTTCTCAAATATACTGATAGCAAGCACGGGTTGAGCAAACAATTTTTTTTTAGTTTTTTTAAATTTAGTTCTTTATATTAAATTAGTTTATCTTTATTAATTTTAAATGTTATTACCAAAATGACGCAATTTAATTTCTTCTATAAACACTTTTCATGCGAAACTAAATAGAATAATGTAACCAATTGTTAATTTTGAACGTAAGCAACCAACTTTACGAACAAATTGAACCAGTTTCCCATTTTAGTTCATAAAAGGAAAAATTAATTTTTACTATCCCGATCAAAGAAAAGAAAAATTAATTTATAATTTGTGTATGTTTATTAATTTTTTTAATGAATAAGTTCAAACCCGCTTTGATGGCTCCGTCACTTTCACAATAGACTGAACCGCTCATAACGGGTTCGAATCCCGGTCGGGTGTTGTGGGTGGTTTTCCCTCAATAGTATTCCACTCTACCTCCACGCAAATTTATGTGCATTTCCTTTTTTAAATCGACCTTTCTAATTCTTGACAAATTAACGTAATTAATAGACCTAATAATGCGTACAGCCCGAACGGGTAGTAGGAAGCGACGCTAGAAAAAAAAGCTCAACACAAAGTTTATTAACGATATAATGCAAACGGTAAGGACAGGAAGGGTAGTTAGAAACTAAATTTACCCTCAACAAAGTGGAGAGAGGATAATTATATCACATGTGATAAATCACATATGAAAAACCATTCCTAAGAGCTTCCGGTTGGAATTACAACTATGAACCTTCTCGTAAACGGCGACCCAAGTGCAATTCAAACCTAGAGAGCTAAGCCACGTAGAATCCAGAATACAAATTAATATTAATTAACGATGTACACAGGATGCTAGGGACAGATATATTCCGATAGAGTGTGGTACTATCGGTTTGTCGTGCTCGTGACGGCCCGGTTAAAGAGGGAGACAGTATCATTACCTCTCACTCTTACTTAACTTCTCGCTTTGAGTAAAAATAAAAGTAAGGAAAGAGGGGATTAGTAACCTAACAGGGAATGTTTACAGAGAGGTTTGGTGGAATACAATGCTACCGTTAGAAGGACAAATACTTTTAACTACGCCTAGCCCAAGAGTGGATCCAGGTCTAGTTGTAGGGGTGAATTGGTTTTCACAAGGCTCTTTCAAGGATACATTTAATAATTTTGATTAATAAAGATTTTAATTTATAATATTTTAATTATAATATTGCGAGTTTAAAAAACTAGTTGAAATTAACAATTAATATAATAATAATACTTTAAGAAAGAACACAATTTGGATTAATCAATTTGTAATTTTAATACAAAAATAACATAAAACAAAAAGTCGCCGTCACAATAAAAGTAATAAATATACACTTTACATAGGTCTAAAGTGTTTTAGTAATAAAAGAAAAAATGTGAATTTTAATACTAAACTTAATATAAATATTGGAAAATTTTAGTTTTAATCCCTTTTCTTTGCTCTAGAGCTAAGTTGAAAGAGATGTTGCCTAATTTTGATTAGGTCGTGTAGGTGATAGGACGAGGAAGGTGTTAGTAATTCATTCTTTACAACTTTAAAGTATTGGTTTCAATATTTATGATTATTTTCTATGCAGGAGGGGACGATTGCACCCAACCCCACCTGGATCCTCCCCTGGCCTAGCCAGGGAAACTCGAATAAATATATGATTTTTAATGTTAATGAGAACAAATTCACTGTGAGGTTTGTAAAGATGATTACATACTCCAACAAGTTAATATACAAAATTAAATACACTTTTTGGAATATGTGGGATAAAAATGACATTAACTAAAGGTTTTTTTCATTTAAAATAAACACTTTTAAAAAATATTATATTCAACGAAATACAATAAGTGTAATGATCTTGATATTTTTTGGACACAATTATAATTAACTAGGACTGAATGCCATTAATGATATGATTTAAATTTCTAGGCCTAAGTACTATAGTTGTATTTGTAAACAAAATTAGTTACAGGTTCATATTGTTTACACTGTCATAATACAAACTGGTCGTTAAGCTGTAAAAAATATCTCGAAGATTAGAGACATGTGGCCGACACGATTTGGAACAACTGGTTGACAAGTTCATGCTTAGGTGGACAAAAGGACAGCAAACTGGCCTACCAATTGGGGCTCCAGCTAACTGATCGACAGCACACTTGTTAACATGTGTGGAAAAAGTGGTCGACAGACAAGTGACTGTCATGCAAAAGCAGTGTCGATCACATGGTCGATGTGAGTAGGACCATGTGATAAAGAGCCAATTGGTCGACAAAAAGTATACAAATATTTGGAATGATTGGTGGGTTAATTATCTGACCCTACTATGACCTACAGGTCGACTAGCCCATGCATACGAGGACAAAGTGATATACACACGAATAGTTGACCAATTTGGGTGCATAAAACTAATCAACAATAAACTGGTCGATATGTGTGAACAAAGTGATCGACAGACAAGAAATCTACACGAAGTAGTACTTAGACCAAGTTGTTGATAAGGGTAGGACCATGTGCTAGACGACCATCTGATCGACAAAATATTAACAAACATTTGATAGACTAGGTAACTAGTGGCCGTCGACTCGTCGAAAAATATGTACATAGAACCACAAAGTGATAGACAGCCAACTGGTCGACAAAAAACAACTGGCAGACAAACGTTGAGATGGATCCATATAATAGTGGACCACAAGTTAATACATAGCGAATAAAGAACTCGCTAAGCCAAAAGCTAGGTGTTCTATTTTTGTATCCAGGTGTTCTTTTTCCACTATATATTTAGTTACATTACAGTGAACGTCTGTCATCCGTTAATAATAATGCCAATCGATTAAAATAGTGCGCTTTACATAACATTAAATAAACAATGTCCCTTCTGTTTAATGTACAAATAAAAATAATTAAATGTTGGTAAATACACCAATCATATACATAATATACAGTGAAAATGTTAACCAAATTATTGTAAAATAATAGCAGAAAAGGTATGTTCTCTAAGAAGAAAATACAAGGAATTAATAAAAATATTAAAGTTATTATTTTTATTACGATAAAATAATCAACAAAAATATACACAATTCTCTAACCACATCACTCACAAGTAGCCTTATTAACGTTGTTATCGCCTGATTAAATATTACTTTATTTGGAAAGATTCTCACCTGGATTATTTTTTAATTGAATGTATTTAGAATCTATTTGAGAATATCAGAAGGTGTGAACTACATCTAGAAGAGGGCTAATTTATTCCAAGAAGGGCAATCACCCCTCTCTACACTCCACTTATCGTTTGATCTGTCCCTAATTTGAAGTGGTCCTTTCACCCTTTTTGAAACTATACTCTTTTAAAAGATATTTAGAATAGTCCCCCCTACAAATTATTTAGAACTTTGGATGTTCCTAGAACCTATTTTGAGTAGCGTCCTTCGGAAATTTTTTAAAAGTTGGATTCCTCAAGAAGCTATTTTTAATAGTCCTCAACCAGTTTACTTTTTTAAATTTAGATCTCCTGAAAGCTATTTGAAGGGGTTCTCCTCCAAAAATGTTTAAAATTTAGGTGATTCTAGAAGATATTTAGACTGCTCCTAGCTTGAATTTTTTTCGAAAATTAGATGCCTCTAGAAACTTTGAAGTGATCTTCTCTGGAAAACTTTTGATAATTGACTGTATATAGAAGTTATTTTGTGGTTAATGCAAGATCTTTCAACTTCATATTCGATTGTATCAGAGGATTTAAAATATATTTAGGGGGGTGGGATTTATTCCATCTGAGATTATTTTCAGGGGAACGAGGTCCCTCTTGCCCCCACCCCACTCGGTTCTACCACCATAGATTGCAGTACTACACAAATTTATTAGATGTGTCCATGCAAAAAAAAAATGCTGACCAACTCCTGTTGGGAGACTTTACCACGATCCACCATAGACAAGACCTTTCTCTACCCACTGAAAACGAGGGTACATCCATGATATTACTCTACATTCTCAACGTATATTTTTTAAAGGTCCGGATCAAAAGGCCATTATTGCACGTGTGATGTGTGCTCAAATACAAGTGGAGATTAGGCAAGATAAACAGTAGTATTCATAGGCATATACATTTACAAAAGGTGCTTCACCCAGTGGCGGTGGAACTTTATTTGTGTAGGAGTGTATACAATTTTTATAAAGGAACTTTCTTCCAATTAATAGGAGATCTGGGGACTCAACACCATATATTTTGTGAAAATTGAATACCCCTAGAATCCATTTTGAAAAGTCCTTGTCCAGTAATATTTTGAAAATTAGACTCCTTCCAAGATATTTGGAGTGATCCTCCTCTAGAACTGTTTTGAGATTTGGATACCCCTAAACGCTAATTATAGTTTTCCTTACCTATAATATTTTTAATTTAATTTTTCCAGAATATATTTAAAGTGGATTTCCCCATGGCAAATGTTTAAATGTGTATGCCCAAAAAACTATTTATAGTGGTCCTCGCCTTTAAATTCTCAAATGATGGCAAATTTTCAAGAACATTTCCCGGGATTTTTCCCAATTTTACTGGTGAGTGGACACCCTGAAAATATTATTTGCGGTATATCCATCACAATTAACTACAATTAACTATAAATAACACTCATATCACCTACTGGCAAAATATTACTTTAGCTCTATCTCTCACAATTCATTACAATTAACATACTTAATTCACGTCCCAACAAAATATTACTTTGGATATATACCTCGCAATTATTATTATTATTATTATTATTATTATTATTAGCACCACGTCTTACTACCCGTTCGGGTTATACGCACTTACGCTAATGTGTAATGGTAGGGTGATAGTGAGATGAAATGAAGGACCTACAGTTTAACGTGGAATCCGAACCACGGTGGAGGCCTGGCATTCCCCACATTCACAAGATGTCTTGTCAGAGGTGAAGGAAGGGTTTGGTAATCAGATAAATCTTTGCCGGGACCGAGGATCGAACCCCGGCCCCCAGCATAGAAGTCTGACACCTTACCCCTAGACCACCAGGTCACCTGACCTCGCAATTAATTACAAGTAACATTATTATTATTATTATTATTATTGTTATTATTATTATTATTATTATTATTATTATTATTATTATTATTATTATTATTATTATTATTAGCACCGCGTCTTACTAACCGTTCGGGTTAGACGCACTTACGCTAATGTGTAATGGTAGGGTGATTGTGATATGAAATGAAGGACCTACAGTTTAACGTGGAATCCGAACCACGGTGGCGGCCTGGAGTAACATTGTTAAATCACTTATTGAAAAAATATTACTTGATATAAGCTAATATATCTGTTGCCAGCAGCACTATGTTGTTTTAATCTCAAACAAGTTCAAGATATCTATTTAGAGCCAAATCGTCAAAGTGATTTTTTCACCCAAGTTTTTAAAAAAGCACTCTTCGATAAACTACCCACAAATGACAATATATTAAAAAAACAAGTAAACTTATAAAATGTTATTTGTCATGTTAGACATTCCCAAGATATCAATTGGGAACTGAATCATCGACTCTCTTTTTAAAATATTTCAAGTTTTTGAAAAATCACTCATCACACTTCAAAATTTTACTGACCAAAAACCAAATAGCCTCTACGTTGTTATTTGTGAGATAAATTACTCCCTAGGTTTGCATTTTAATCAGAATCTTTAGATCCAGTTTTGAAACAAAAATTGCATTAAAAAATCTCTCATTTATAAACTATCCTTAATTTGAAGGCTAAGGTCAAAATAAAATAAACGTGTTGAGATATTGCCCTATAACTTATAAATATCAAGTTTGAAAAATTCAATCAAACCGTATCCGATCCGTGGCCAAGGACAGGTTGACAGATAGACATGGGGACAAACAGAATTGTGAAAACTAGTTTTTTGAGTTCGAGTTTATAAAAAGAGTAAAAATTCATCAATATCTTGAAATAAATTTTATTTCAAGATTACAATACTTTTATCTTGATATTAGTAAGTAAAAGAGTGACTACCCTGGTATGTGTTTGGACACTACTCAGCAACCATAAAACTGCTCACTGAGGGCTGTCTGTCAATTCATGTGTAGCTAACATTGTATCCCCTCTCTCTAACACCAACAATCCTTATTGAGGACTGTCTGGTTTGTTAGCAATGCATGTGTAGCTAACAATGTATCACCACTCTCTAACAACAGCACTTGATTGGTGAGGTAGTAGACTCGATACTTCCTAGTTTATAAACTAAACATTTTAATATGACAAAGTTTATACTATGCTTCGTAACCTTGGATACAAAGACTTGAACTAAGACGCTTTAGCTTTTACTCTTTGAAACACATTTATTGTATGTTAGTATTTTTTTTAAATATATTACTAATCTAGACACCTACTACATTATGCCTGTTCCATTCTATCTTTGTCCATCAAATTTACCCTTTCGTTAAACCAGTGGTGTGCCTAGACATTTCCATCAGGGGGGCCACTAGGATTTTACCAAGTTCCCTCCCATATCATCGTCTGAGTAAATTCAAGCCCATTTCCCTTTTCCTTTTCTAGTTTAAGGTGAGTGGCCTAACGTACATGAATAATTCGGTGACCCGTAGTGGAAGAATACTGTATTCTTTCAACCTTTCAATTTTCTATGAAAAGTGGTGGTAAGGTATTTTCATTATTATATTCATATTTTGAAATAGTGTTTTCACTAACGAGTGAAGGATGTTCCACATTCGGTGGTAAATCCTCTAATTCGTCATCTTCATCAAATTTTTTTACATAGTTATTTATTTATTACAGAACGTCTTACCACTCATCTAAGCTATTCGCATTTAGTTATTATAATAGGGTAAGAGTAAGTAAAGTAGAATAGAGAAGAAATGTACCGGGTTTGTGTGGAGGAAGCGTGGGAAACTGTTACTAAAAGAAGCTTTGGTAGATTACAGCAAGTCGGAATTCAAACCTTGACCTCCCACCCACTAATAAACCAGAAAAACGTGTAATTTACTTAGCACGCATACTGATTAGGGCTTATTATCACTAATCCATAACTTATAAATTATATTATAATACAATCAACACCTTATATTTTGGGTACATCTAAGGACTATTTTAAACTTTAGGTAGCCAACACACTCGATTACAAAAACTTGCCATCATTTCCGTTTGGAACCAATTTAACGCAGCCACATTTCATGTACAAGACTGTACTTTTTTTTACAATTTATTTATCAACATAAATATATTTGGCACATTTTTGGCATATTCGCAGAATTTTTTTTAGAAGATAAATAAATAAAATACGCCTAAATATACTTTAACAAACACAAAATACAAATATTAGTTGTAATATTTTCAAACTACAGTTACCTTTTAAGTGATTCAAATTTGTTTCCGGTTAATTATGGTTCTTCTTTCTGGACTCTCCATCTCTTTAAATCTCTGTATCGTTTTCTTCTTTTGCATACTTTACTTGGAAATGAACGAGGCTTAGGAGACATTTTGTACACAGCAAAATTCACATTAAAGTTGATTAATATCAAGGCCATAGTCGAGAAATTTTATGAACAATATATATTGCTTTATTTATGGTTGAAACAATACAAAAATTAATGTAAAAGTTCAAATTAGGGGGCTGTGTTACCATGAAAACCACTTCAGAGAGCATCCAGAGGGGTTTAATAATTAGAATGTTTTCTAGCCTTCGGCAGCTATGGTGTCAGGCTTCCATAAAAAATACTTCAGAGAGCTTCTAGAGGTGTTTAATATTTTGATTTTTTTCTAGCCTATGGCAGTTATGGTGTCATGTTGCCATAAAAAATGCTTCTAGAGGAGTTTAATACTTAAAATTTGTCCTAGCCTCCATCAATTGGGGGATGGGCCACCCCCTTAAATTATTTGCTGGCTACGGCCTTGATTAATATAATTATATTTATGCCAGTTAAATGGTAGCCTACGCTCAAACTAAAATATAAAACTAAACAATGTCAAAGGATACTGGTAACAATAGACTGTACAGCTTTCACACATTAAATAGCTAACAGGCAAGAACAGTCTAAAATATCATAATATTACTCTTGGTATTGTTTTGTACCTCAATACTTTTCTCAGCTGGTTTTGAAAAGTTTGCTAATGATCTTCATCCCCCTCATATCTCCCCACCCGCCCGCCGCTGTCAATCAAACACAAGCGGTCACTCCTACCTGTGTTTGGTTCTCAACGGTACGGCCCGGTTTGGCTGTATTTATTTCTGTGAAAATCATATAATTTCGGGCCATTTCCTATCCAGTTTTTAAAATATGATAGTAACGATTGTATTAAAAATGTCAAATGAACCAGTATTTATTGCTAAATAAGGAGAGTTAAATTTAATTTCAAGATACAAAGTAGTTTTCTAATAGGAAATTTATTTGTTAAAGAATGAGAAGGTCTGCCGCCGATTCAGTTTCATTATTTATTAAATAAAAATTAATATCTTGGAAAATATGGTACATACCGTTCCTAAAATATGCTTACCATATAGTGCTATACTATCCGTACATCCACAAAAAAATTTAAGGCTTTTGCTTGTATTTCTTAATACTTGGATACGAATTAGTATTATTAAGTTAAATTAAGCATAATAACTATTTAAACAAAAAATACATAACAATTTTGCTCTATTATTACTTATTTTAATATTTTTATTCTATTTAAAAGGCTCACAATCATAAAAATAAAAAATAAAATAACATATTTTCACTCTTGCACAGCCTTAAACGTTATAGTTAATAATTTAATAATATTAAAAATATTATTGCTATAGTTCCGTAAAGAGTAGACTTCACCCCCTCCATGTTCATATCTTTACTACACTCTTTAACATTTTTCTTTGGCTTTCTATTATAACCGTTGTTCGCGCGGTTTAAGACAGACATCAGTCCTGCGATGTATGCCGAAATTAAAAATAGTATCACACGATTGCTTATAAATTTAAATTCATATCACTTGAAATGAACTATTTACGAAAAAAAAAACTTTTGATTAGCTGCAATAATTAACCGAATATACTGATTGAACAACTATGTAAATACATTGTTCGGTCTAGGTTCAAAGAACGTTCATGCCAAATCTGGCTAAAAATTGGTCCAAGCATTTGGCAGTTATCGCAGAACAAACATTCGGACAGACGAAACGTCAAATGGTCAAGTTAAACAAGACCTCGCTACGCTTGGTCAATGAGACTATACATACACATTATTAAATTGTATAATTGTAAGAAACATTCTTAAAATGTTTAAGCTTTTTAATACATTAAATAAATCAGTGACACAGTCTTTCCTTAAAATAGTTGTCCCTGTTAACTAACTGTAGTCAAAATTAATTCTTGTTAACTATGCACTAACTGTAGCAGCCCCCTCATTCTGGGAAATGAAATATCCGACTGGGAATTAATTATAACGCGTCTAGTTGTCTGCTGCTTCTTGCTACTTTCTCCGCTTGGGAATGGCTACAGGGGCGTGTTAGGCTTTTGATTATCGTTGCAAGGATTTCGAGTGGAACTCCTTTCTGCTAATTGCTCGTCTTAACGGTCTAGAAGTTTCCCTTTAATAGGAAAATGAGGAAGCCTTGGATCTGACGCAAGACATCCTGCTCGGGTCAAAAGAAATAGTTGCGAGCTTAATAGGGATAATACCTTCCAAATTAAGTCCACGCAAAAATATACTTTAGAAAGTTTGTTGGGGTATTAAAGTCGTTTTATTTTTGACAAACCGCTGGGAATAGCAGTTTTTTAAAACAAATATCGTCTTACTATCCGTTAGAGTTGTGCACTTTCTTACGTACTAATTACACCAATGTGTTAGGAATGAGGAGAGTTGAAGTTAGAAGAAATATACCCACATTTACGTGGAAGGAGAATAGAAAACTATTTAGGAAAAACTATCCTCAGTACACCCGAGTTGGGATTCAAAACTCCAACATCCCCGTCATCGGAATTCTAGTATATTGCGAGAGTGACGCCGTAAAGGCCGATTCACACAGAACGCTAAGCAAAGATTTGTTTTTCTAACTCTTTAGAAAAATAGCGGACCATGTATTTAAATATGTTGGTTCACACAGAAAGCTAAGCTATGCCTTGCTAGTTGCTACGCCATGCCTTGCTAGTTGCTACGCCATGCTATGATTTTTTCCTATTGCTGGCCAGGCAATTTTTCCATCTCCCATTTTGAGCCATAACGCAGCTTGGGCTCCGTGTTGAACAAACGCAGTGCTGGTTTGGTGAAAATAACTAAATAAATGTTAAAGTTTTGTTTTCAGTTTATTTCACGTGTATTTAAGTAATATTATATTTATGTTTTATATTTAATAAATGTGTTTATATTAAAATGGAAGCGTTAATTGAACAAGTCAAACCTCCACCTCCTAAATTTTCTTAATCTTTCAAAACAACTGCTAACATCAGCATCTTCTCTTCCTCGGTACTATCATCTGAGCTTAAACAAGACATTTTGGAGAATTAGACTTCAATGGAGCAGACCAGAAAGAAACAACACTGAATTCAGGAGGAGAAATAGGGACCATTTCTTAGCTTAGTATTCTGTGCGTATCGGCCTTAAGACCAGTATTTCGCAAAGTTTTGGTAGGGGACGCGAGAAAATGTCAGTGTTCTTGCCATTTTTAAAGCAAAACATTTTTTTGGCCATAATAAAAAGAAAAAAATATCTAATTTTCTTTCACATGGTGATTTTGACAGTTGTTGAATATCTGTCATGAGCATAGCGGCATTAGATAACAACATTTTTTATATTAAGAGAAAATGCTGCCATTAAATTCCAGGACATCCTTGACAGATATTCAACAACTGTTGAGGTAACCATGTGAACAATTAATTAGACCCCATGTTTCTAGTAGAGCAATATTTGATATATTTTTACCCCCAAAAAAATTGTGCTATAAAAACTGCAAAAATGCTGCCCTTAACTCGCGTTCCCTACACTCCCACCTTAAAGAGTCCGTCTCCCGGTCAATAAACTAAGAAATTGGACACAGGATTACGCTCTAAGCAAAAACAGTTTCCTTCATTCTTCATTTGAAAAGACCAACAGTGGTCAAGTGAAATTATTCTTTTTTTTAAATGCCCCTCCCCCTCCCAGTAAAATGATTTCACTGATCTTAATTCCACTGCCTTACAATGAATACTACAGGAAACTGCAATACAATGCGAAGCCTGGTTCAAGGTATACTACAGTACAATTTTCGTAGAAAGGATATTTTAGAAAATACTAACGTGTTTCTTTTGCAATCAAACGTGTCATTTTATTATTATTATTATTATTATTATTATTATTATTATTATTATTATTATTATTATTATTATGTGTTCTGTCTTCCATTATTTTTGTCAGTGAACTTGGACCATGCACCCTGTCCTCTGCCTCCACCTTGAGCTCCCTGGATATTCTTCTTTCCCTCAAGTCATCTAATATTTGAATCCTCCTTCCTAAGCTCCTCTTTCCCTCAACCTTTAATTCTATGACATCATGCAGAAGATAAGAATTACACCTAAAATGGTTATCTTCCGATTAGGTTGACAAACGTCGCATTCAGCCAATGTTTGAAATAAAGAACCTTCCGTTACTCTCACTTACCATCTCTCCTATCGTAGATGAGCTATACCTATGAAAATCGGACTGTACCAACATAAGTCACGGGTCATCCGTGGGATGAAACGGGTTCATTAAAGACTCGTTATCATCTTCCCTGCTGTATTAAGCGGTATAAAGGGCGCCGTTTACTTGCTTGGCCATGAATATTCATAGCCACTTGGTCTCTGGGTGCAAATGCTAAGGACAAGTTAACTAATCAAATAAAGTCGCTTTACTCTGTCTGCCACTGTGGCGAGGGCACACGCCGCAACGAAACTTTGCCACAAATTGGGAGCGGAAAATCGATACTTTCAAAGCAAATGTTGGTTTTGTGGCCGGAAATTCTTGTATTTACGTTATTTCCGCGTGGGTGGGTTCATGAAGAGGTGGTAACGCGTCGTGGTGGTTAGTTACTTTAACAAATATTCACGTCACCAGAGCATTTATAACGCTGAATGTGTGTATTATATTCGCAGTAAGTTGAAACGTTTGGCAAGAAACGCGATATTCAATTACGGATATCATAAAGACACTTTGTTTAATTTCCTCTGAATAGAGACTAGTCAAATGTAATGTACCTTTGTCAACAAGGTCTATAGAACCTCACGTGTTTAAACATTTTATTTTAGTTGAATCAAAAGCTATCAAAACTTAACGTGAATGGACAGTAAAATAAATTCCATGGCGTGATCCCAAAACCGAGCCATATCGACCGAACAACCGCCTTCTGTTGGGGAAGATAGTGTCGACTTTTGCAGATAGAGAGTGTCATGCAGTCAGCACAGCAAGCCCTTCGGTCGTTAATCTCAGTATTCTAGACCGGGTCCACTGCTTTTCCATTCAGGTAGCTGCTCATTTGTCCTCAGGAGGCTGAGTTGAACCCCGTTCCAGACCCGCTGATTCACATATCTGGAAGTACCGGGGATCGAACCAGGAACTTCCGAATCTGTAGCCAGGAGCTCTGGCCACTAGACCACAGAGGTGGTCCAGTAAAATAAACACTTTGTCAAAATAATTGGTAGGTTGTAGGCCTACTTTTAATGTGTACGTTATAGTTTCACTGGAAACAGGGACATAAAACTAATTCATCTAAGATTCAGGATGAGGAAACTTAGTTTTAAGTAAATGTACAGCTTTCTTCTCGATACAGGTTGAAAAATCACAATGTCATATCTGCCCCATGGCGCAGTCCTCGTTATACAAAAATAGCCCACCATGTAATTAATATAAAGATGTAATATAAAGGTGTAATTAAAGAAATGTAAACTTGTAATTCATGTAATAGAAGAAAGGTACGATTAAAGTATTGACGGATATATGTATTTGAAGACGCGACTAAGTTGACACAGACTATAGCTATTTAGAGGCTAACGTGTCTTGACGCACAGCCCCTTGTCACAGATAACAGTGGAAATTACCCACGATACTCCAGCTACACCCTTTGTAAGGGTACGTGCAAACAAGCAGCGAGACGGGGCGATGCGATTACGAGCAGAGAGAAGAGAGGAGTCTACACGCAACAAAGAGCGGGCAATAAACAAACATACAAAGTTGCGAAAAGGAGCGGATCTTTTCTAGTTGGGAAAAATGGCGTCGTCAAGACTATCACGTCAGCGAGTAGGTACTATGAAGTATGTCAAGACAAGGACTATTATGAGGAATACATGGGCGAAGGAAAGGGGGGCGGGTCTATAGGTTTAAACCCCTTTACATGCTCTACCTCTCCACCCTCCCCCGTAATTTTCCAAAGTTTTTAATAATATGACGCTTAAAGATGGACTTATATCAAACTTCAAATAACTTAGAGAGATTCACTTTTCAAAAATTTGACAGGGAAGAACCACTGCAAATAGCTTTTAGAGGAATTTAATTTTTAACCAATTTCCAGGCGAATATCACTCTATATGTTTACTAGAGGCATCCGATTTAAAATATATATATATATATATATATATACACACACACACACACACACACACACACACACACCCTTAGGCGGCCATTCCAAATAGCTTTTATTTGCATATAATATTGTTTAAATATACTAACGAGGACCACTCCAGTTATCTTTCAAACACATTCAATTTTTTTTAATGTTTTGGGGTTAAGCCACTTTTAATAGCTTATAAGGGCAGCTAATTTAAAAAAAAATGGTCGATAACATGTCAAATAGCTTCTGAGCACATCCAATTTTTAAAATTTGCTGGTGGATTATCACTTCAAATAACTTTTAGAGTCATCTAATTTTTAAAAGAAAAGAAAATCAGGCAAATACCGCTCTAAATAGATTCTAGGGCATTTTAAACTAAAAAATACTGTGTGAGAACCACTTCAAATAGATTCTAAGGTAATCTAATTTATAAAACATAATTCTATAAAGTACTTCTTAGAATAGCTTCTAGATGCATACAAATTTTCAAAAATTTGCCGAAGGAGGACTACTTCAAATAGTCTCTAGGAATATCCAAATTAAAAAAAAAAATTGGGGGAAGCCCTATTCCAAATAGCGTATAGTTTTCAAACAGTCTCCAAACGAGGCTACTACAAAGAGCTTCTAGGCGCATTCAATTTTCAAACATTAACTGGGCGAGAGAAGGGTAGAAAGTTCTTTTAAAAAAACTTTGTTGTTAGTTGCCCCTCCATCCTCTCTTAAAAAATAAAGTTTCACCATTTCTGTATGAAATAACAATGTTCTTATTTCTCAGGATTTAAAAGTAAGTCTTAACATCATGTCATCAACCTACGATTATGAAAACCTCCCAACCAATTTTAAATTCTCCCTAGATCCATGTTTCCCGTGCTATGGAGACACGAGTCACGATCTGTCGAGTAGACACGGATGTCAACCACGGTCTTTGATCAGATTCTCAGTAAACTCTTGAATGTTTTGAAGAAGAAAACCACAAACTGGGGCAAATCTGTGGCCCGGCAAATATTTTTGGAAAATCAGGAGCTCGACCCCCGTATTGTCCAGTCAAATCACTTTTGAAAACAAATTACTTTGTTCTAAAGTGGATCGCCGCCGACAGCCACGGTCCGCCTCGCGTCGCTGCCTGTCTGTTATGACTCATAAGTTATGTATGATGGTGTTCTCTCCGCGTCGCGTCAGCCCGCTCCGTGTGCTCTTATCCTTAGCGGTACTGAGGGTAGAACCTTCCACTGGCAAACAAGGGAAGATATAAACTATTATTATTATTGTTAGCACCACGTCTTACTACCCGTTCGGGTTACACGCACTTACGCTAATGTGTAATGGTAGGGTGATTGTGAGATGAAATGAAGGACCTACAGTTTAACGTGAAATCCGAACCACGGTGGAGGCCTGGCATTCCCCACGTTCACAAGTTGTGACTAATCCACGTCTTGTCAGAGGTGAAGGAAGGGTTTGGTAATCAGATAAATCTGTGCCGGAACCGAGGATTGAACCCCGTACCCCCAGAACATAAGTCTGACATCTTACCTCTAGACCACCAGGTCACCTTAATAATATACAAACTAAATTAACCAGCTTTTTTTCTCTGTCTCTCTCTCTCTTTCGAGGTAAGAAAATTTAAAATTACTGATAGGTTCCGAAGAAAATAGTTGTCATTTAAATAGTACATAATACACCTGATAGGCACTTTTTTTAATGTCCAAGGCCATAACCAGGGGGCTTTTGGGGGTTCAAACCCCCCCATAAATGTTATGAACAAAATATATATGGCTTTATTTATGGTTCAAACAATATCATAATTAAGATACCAGTACAAATTAGGGAGCTGCGTTACCATAAAAAGTACTTCAGAGAGCTTCTAGATGTGTTTAATATCTAGAATTTTTCCTAGCCTACGACAGCTAGGGGAATGTGTTGCTATAAAAACACTTCAAATAGCTTCTAGAGGTGTTTAATATATAGAAATGTTCCTAGCCTTGGGCAGTTATGGTGTTATGTTGCCAAAATACACTTAAAATAACTTCTAGAGGTGTTTAATATTTAAAATTTTTCCTAACCTTTGGCAGTTTTGGTGTTATGGTGCCATAAAAACACTTCAGCTAGATTCTAGAGGTGTTTAATATTTATAATATTTCCTAGCCTACGGCAGTTTGGGGGTTATTTTATTGTAAAAATAAAACTCTTCAGAGCGCTTCTAGAGTGTTTTTATATAGAGAGCCTGTCCTACCCTCTGGCAACTGGAGGATGTGTCCAATCCCCCCTGAAATTATTGGTTGGCTACGGCCTTGGTCGTGTCATTGGACAGTGTCAACAAGTTAGATCTGAAGGATGTGACCGCTTTGTAAATAGAATCATAGATAAAGGATACTTGTTCTTTGACATAAATGCAAGTACTGCTGGAACTAAAAGGTAAGGGGATTAAATAATGAATGGATCTTACATTTACGCCGTTTAGACACCAACTTGAACCATTTCATCCAAGCCATATAAATTTGAAATTATTTAACAAGACAGGGATAAAATTAGTCGGCGAGATTTAATCATATTTCGGGAAATGTCCCCAAAAATAGGCGACGTGTGTTATAGAAAGGGGTAATCATTATGTACGTCACAGTGTCACAGTTTTTCTTTATAGCACCAGGTCTTGCTACCCGTAAGGGTTACACGTTAATCTACTAATTGAGCTAAGAGTTAGAGATGAGAAGAAATGTGTCCGTATTGGCTGGAAGGAGAGCAGAAATTCATTTAGGATAAATCACCCTTAGTACACTCGACCAGGATTCAAACCACAAGCTCCCCGTTATCGACAGTTCTGTTTAGTGCGAGATTGACGCCTTAGACCTTGCGGACACCGAAGCGGGTTTTCTGTAACTAATCCGAAATTATAAAATATTTATCACGCGGATATATTACCTGGAAAATAACTTAAATATCTGAATTTAAACCAAATACTGATGAATAGGCTTGACATTGAAATAAAATTAAAATTAACTTATTTGTATACCTTTATTTTGTTACTAGTGGACTTTTGGACCAATAAAATACAAACATATTTTTTATGGCCAAAAATGATAATATTTTAACTTTATTATTATATTGAAAGTAGATCTTATAACTTTTTTCTGTCTGTCTGGTATAGCCATTCAATACGCTTATGGTAACTTTAAAAATTTAAAAATATCATTGATACAGATATTTTCGATCGAAAGTTTCTAAGAAATGCAAGTAATATGAATTTTGGCCTGTGTAGGAGTTTGAAAAATAAACAACAAAAAACATTTTAGAAAATCTCATGTGCCCGGTCATGTATCACACCGAAAGAGAGTCGAGCCCAGGAAAACGTCCGAGCGACAAATCGAAAAATTAGTGGAGTGCACTTCCCAGTAGGAAGACCTTAAGTCCAACCTGACTCAAGTTCCACCATTACAGAGAAGATCTTAACTTTCAAAGTATCCGAACCACAACTTTCCCTCTACCATCTTTGGTTTTTTCTCCGGTTACGTCATACCCCTCATCTCTGTGTTTTCCACGGTGACGTAATTCACCTCCCCTCTAACCTATCATTGAGGTTATTGACCCTAGATAACATCATAATATTGCAATCCTGCCCATTTGATATTTTGACCCATTTGGTTTTTCACCCGATTTGAGAATCCCTGAAAGGATTGGTTTGGTATGAAGTGAGTTTTTCGATATTTTTTACAAGTGCTGATTCTGCTTCCACCCTCCACCCCACTTTCCCCATTATTAACCGAGGTTCTCTTGTCAGGTTCGTCGACTAGCTCAGTAGAGATTCCGGACATAGTTACGACGACTATCCAGACAAATCGCTTTTGTTTCGAGAGTTTAGGGCATGAGAACGAAGTTTCCCTTAGAGGGGTATTTAATCTAGAGCCAAACCCTTCCTTCACCCCTGACAAGACATCTTGTGAATGTGGGGAATGCCAGGCCTCCACCGTGGTTCGGATTCCACGTTAAACTGTAGGTCCTTCATTTCATCTCACAATCACCCTACCATTACACATTAGCGTAAGTGCGTATAACCCGTACGGGTAGTAAGACGCGGTGCTAATAATAATAATAATAATAACATATATGCCATTTTTAAATAAAAACATTCGTTATTAAGTCTATATTTCTCATTTGATCCAAAACCACTCAAAAACCTACAATGGAGTATTAAGAAACATGCGATCTAGAGGACAACGAAAATTAGCTTAAATCTGCGTATATTTTATCTTGTGTAACACGTCCTACTACCCGTCCGAACTACCCGCATATCTGCCGCGCTACTGGAGTAAGGACGAGGAAAGTATAATTTAAAGGGCGTGTACTCCCTGTAAGCGTGGAGAGGGTAGAAAATAATTTAGTAAATGGGGCCGGGATTACAATCTAGACCTTCTCTTCACCACTAGACTGGACAAGATTGAGTCCTTTTGTTCATCGACATTTAAATTTTGCCCTCCCAAATATTGCGATCGTTTTTCCGGATAAAAAAATGTTTAGAGCATCTGAAAAAAACTATCACAAGGATTATTTTAATTGGTAGCGTTCATCAGTCCACAAATGTTCCTAAGAAGTGTCGAGGAAAATGGTATCTATTCACACCTTGGCGGGCCTTGTGCTTCAAGACCTTAAAGCACTACTCAACCCCCTCTATGATAAGGGGGCGAAAGTAATTCCAAGTTAACTATAAGTGCAGCAGTTGCAGCTACCAGTGGGTCTTAGCATCTCACTTCAGTGTCCGTATGGTCTAAAGCGTCATTCTCGCTATTAACTGGATAACCGCCTCGGTGGCGTAGTTAGCTAACGCGCTAGTCGTGTTGAGCTCGACCACCAAGGACGGGGAGATCGAAGTTCGAATCTCGGTCGGGTGAACTGGGGGTGGTTTTTTATAAATAGTTTTCCACTATCAATCCACGCAAATGCGGGTTCACTTCCTCCAATTCAACCTTCCCAATTCCCAATCCATTAGCGTAATTAGTACTTAGAGCGTATAACCCGAACGGGTAGTAAGACGCGGTGCTAAATAATAATAAACTGGATAACGTGAAGATCGGGGTTCGAGTCCCGGTCAGGTGTAATGAGGGTGTTTTTCCCTAGATGGGTTTCCATTATTCCACAACGCAAATGCAAGTACACCTATTTATAAATTCAAACCTTCTCAGGACTAAAACATTAGTATAATTAATACATACGAGTAAAACCCAAACGGGTAGTATGCCGCAGTGCTAAAAAAAATAGTAGTCCTTAGCCTGTGTTAAATAGAAAGGAATAACGTAGTTAAATTAGCATCTGGGGACATATTTTTAGTCAATGTGTATCGTACGTACTTTTAATAAACATTGTGATGACTTAAATTTGTCACAGTAGGGATTCGAATCCTATCTCTTCATGAGATGGTTAGTCAGCACCTGAGTTGAAATTTCAGCAACTTAGAGGACGGCAAACGCTTTCATGATGAATAAAATAAATGCATTTTTTCCTTAGGTTGTACAGTTAATAATGACATTTAATTCAACAGTTGATAAACTATGTGTATCAACAAGTGATTGAATAAAGGATCTCCCTAACGTTTAGTGAAAATTCTTATAACTATCTACTTATATTTTTATTCAGCTATATTGTTTTATTTATTTGGTGTGTTATGTAAAAAAACATCGAAAGTGTTAAGAAGACATATTAATATATAACTTGTTTATTATAATAAAAAGTAAAGTATAAAAAATCACACATAGCTAAAATAATAAATTGCTGTTAGTAGAACGAAATTTAATGTTTATTAAATGATGACCTTACTTAGAAAATAACCTCTATATTTTAGGATAAACTTAAGACAAAAATAAGTGTCACACTAAAATTAAATTAAAATAAACCTGTGTAGTAAATTCATTTAAGACTCGAAATAAGTTCAAAGAATACAGAATATTATCTTGATACAAGACGCTCGCGGTAACTTGTATCATGAACTAAGACGGAGGTTTTTGAGCGAAAATTTCTTACTTCGCACACATGAAACCTGAACCCACTTTAGTTCCGTATATGATATATAAAGAAGGCGAATGCTAAAGGGCTAATAGAGGGTTATCGTGGGTAACAAAACACCGCCATATAGAATGATATACAGTCTATATATCCAATCCTATAATCTATGACAGCCAAGCCTGAGGGCTGTACACTTAATCGAGAGAAAAAATTAGACCCTTTAGTATTTGATTTAAAAAAAAAAGTTTATTTTATTTAATATAATTAGGCAAGTTATGGCTAGTTTGATTTGTATTTAACTTAACCAAAACAACGTAACATATAAACAATCCTTATACTAGTAATAATTTTAATTGACTAACGTGTAATTGTAATGGTACACCTTCATTAATTCCTTTTCTTCCATAAATCAATCTTTACTTTACATCCATTACTGTATCCAACCTGTAGCCTGGGTCAGTTTTTTATTCAAGCTTATACAAGTATTTTCCACTACCAACTTGCTAGGCCCCATGTATCAATAATTATACTACTATAAAGTCACATGGCTTACTGACTCAATCATTCACTCAGTCAGTGACATTAATATTTACCCACTTCCAGATAAGCTAGAAACTTAACATTTGGCTAACTTATAGCTTATAGCTTGTAACCGATGGGAAAATTCCAAAAAGTTAAAAAAATCTAACCCCCGAAAAAATTCAAAATGTCGAAGCAACATTAAAGATGGTGCGAACCTTTCTTTGGAGGTCTCTTGTGGCTAACCGGTAAGACCTAACAAAAAACGAATCTGGAATTACATTAGTTCACATCCACTTACAAAGAAAACCACAGCGAAGTACCCGACGTTACTAGAGAGGAATGTTTTTAGTTTAGTGACTGTACGTGAAAGGTAACTTTAAGGTTATCGCCTTTAGGCCATGCGTTGTCCCTGGCGTTTTATCTTATAACCCAGTTTTTTTTATTAATTTTTAAAAATCTACTAAAAATTTTAAGACTCATATTTCGAGGTACACATGTTCGTGAAAAGGGGTTACTAATTTTAAAATGTTAAGACTTCCGCGTGCGGTATATATCGTGAAATGCACTTGACATACAAACAAACTTTCCATTCTATCAATAATGTAAAGAGATTAGTGTCCGACTGCTTGTAGTGCAGGTTCGGCAAGCTTTTCATGTGTATGCGCTTTCTATCTCCATCCTTGTTTAGCAGGTATGCAGCCAGCCTTACTGCCATGCCAGGGGGATTAGGGCGGAGAAGACGGGAGCTTGATTTAAAGAAAAAGGACAGTACAAAAGAGTCTGGTCTCGTTTCCTTTAAATCTTGTAGAGTTGTCTAGAAATTGAAGATTCCAGACTCTTAACTGTGACCCCTATATATATGGTTGGCGATAGCAAGAAGATCCCCTGTCAGAGTTTTGGATAGTGATGTGAGTGGACCGGCAAGTCCGGGAGTGGGTTAGTATGCCCGGGAGTAGACCGACGTGTCCAATGAGCGGAATAGCGTGTCCGGGAGTGGGCAGCGTGATCAGTGAGTGGGCCAGCATGTCCAGTGCGTGGGCCAGCGTGTCTATAGAGTGGACCAGCGTGTCCATCGATTGGGAAAGAGTGCCCGGGAGTGGATAAGAGAATCCAGCGTTTGTGTGACGCGAGTCAGCGTAATGTGTTGTGCGTCAGCGCAATGTGTTGTGCGTGGGGACAAGTGGCGACTTAAGTGAATGACACGGGTGACGCAGACATTGATTGTTATTGTGAATTGTGTTGATAATGAATATTTTTATGGCTGCTTTAAATATTTTAATAGTTTTGTGTTATTTAGTTATATTTTATGTGTTTTTATTAGCTTATAAATTTAGAGACTTGATTACGACTCTTTATTTAATTGAGTGGCTTGTTAGTTGTGGCTTAGTAAATGTATTAGTGGTTTTATTTTTTATAATCGAGACAGTGAATATTTTCAATCGTGTTTAAACAAAATTATACCCCCAATACCCTGAAAATAGCTCAAAATGCAAACGTTGACGTGTGAATGGCCTGCGACACCTCGGTCACCTGTTTCAACATAAAGAAGATTTATTATAAGTTTATAAAGTGATTATACTTTGCGGGAATGTATAACCACTAACCGACCATGAATAAATTACATTAATATTAATATTGAATAGTGAGAGTTTGCTGGCTATTAGCGGCTTATACTGTAATTGAGATTTTTGGACCAAAAAATATACAAGCCCCAGAGAGTAAGTTTATCACTTGCCAAGAATCGAACCAGGGTAGACGGAACAGTGAACGAAAGTGTCAAAATACAGCAATTACTTACTATCACTAAGATGTTATAATAAGCTATCCTGTGACGAGTATAGATATAATTACACTTTTATATAAGAGATAGATGAGTTTTTTTTCGCCGCGTCTACGTATCCTTTCATGCCATACACATACATTAATTACACTTATGAACTATGAATGAGAAAAGTAGAATCTTAGATGAAATGTACACACATTTGGGTTGAGGAAGTACCGGTAATATAGTATAACACGAGAGTGACGCGTTAGACCACGCGAGCACCGATACGGGTAGTAGAAAATTTACAGGATATACTTCTACGTATTCATACGACAAGTTATGTGATCTACAGCTGTGCCTTTTGTTATGAAATAATACTAATAAAATAATAAAATGTTACCAATTTAAACAGAAAAAAAAATCTAAAAGGCCCTTCTTATCAAAATTGGACTGCAATAAAGTGTGTCAAACTCTTGACCCGAGAGGTCAATTAATCTCGGTCGTGTATACTTTTGAAGATAGTATCATTTATGGTTTTCAGTGTAAAGTAGACCAATCCCATTCTAACCACACACAATGTTATGGTATACTTTTGTAATCGTGTTCGGGCGCCAAAAGGAACTAAGTGCCGTCATTGGCAGTTTAATCTATTGTGAGAGTGACGCCTTAGTATTTGGTTACTAGTTATTATAGTCACTTATCACTTTACTTTGTTAAATAAGTTTGGTATTTTATGTTAATACTTTAAACTTTCTTATATTCATAAAATAGTATCTCTTCTTATTAAAACATTTTTTTTTAACTCTTGAACTATTTAAAGCTTTCTTAATACATTCTGAAACACAAACTCTCCCTCTGCTTATATTTTAACACGTTACCCGAGATGATTAGCGCAATAAAGATGGGTATGCGTGGAGGTGTTGTTAGCTCTCTCTCTCTCTCTCTCTTTCTACCCTAGTGAAGCATCAAAATACCCGTCTTTGGTAACTTAAGAGCTCATAATCATCTCAAGGCCGGTTCACCAGGAAATTATAATTATACAAGATTACGTTCGACTCGAACTAGAAAACTTATAGAAGTGCTTTTCTGCCCTTTCTATTTGCCAACAGAGAAATTGTAATCGGTTTGGTAGATATTTTTTAATAATTATAGTTTCATTTTTTTCTATATGCATATATTAAAGTGGTAAAAAAAACTGTTTCACTAGTTTCGTCAATATCATCTACCAAAGTCATACCCTGATTTTTCTTACATTTGGACATTTGTAGCCTCTTCTAGATGTCAGTATAGGTGTCATCTGTGTGGTAAGTTGGGCTCTTAATGAGTTAAATTACTACTGTCCTCAGTCATGGCCAGTAGCCATCCGCACGTAGTGTGTGTGTGTGTGTGTTCTACTATTTTGAAGTTGAATCTCCAATCTGGATATGATTATTTTGATGGTAAAAAGCTATATTTTAGTAATGATCGATCAATTTGAGGCTAAGGCAGCTATTTTATAAACAAGATTGAGCTCACTAGTATGTATATGTTCAACAAATTTGAGCTTAAGAACTCTCATTTGCTGCTAATCGAGAATTTAAGGTAAATGACAAAAAAGTTTGAGTTTGTAATAATCGGGAGAATGTTATATCTCCCATAAGAAAGGGCAGCTATCATCAAATGGCATTGCTAATCAAGACTAAATTATTACTTTTTTTTATTATTATTATTATTAGCACCGCGCCTTACTACCCATTCGGGTTATACGCACTTACGCTGTGTAATGGTAGGGTGATTGTGAGATGAAATGAAGGACCTACAGTTTAACGTAGAATCCGAACCACGGTGGAGGCCTGGCATTCCCCACATTCACAAGATGTCTTGTCAGAGGTGAAGGAAGGGTTTGCTAATCAGATAAATCTTTGCCGGGACCGAGGATTGAACCCCGGCCGCCAGCACAGAAGTCTGACACCTTACCCCTAGACCACCAGGTCACCAATATTACTTTTTTAAATCACTAATTGAATACCTCTTGAGAGTTTTTAATATGAGCATCATATTTAAGAGATAATGCTATTTATTAATATAGTCACCTGATTGCAAATATATGTCGAATTGAGTCGATATTAGTAGATTTAAATCTAAAACCTAAATATTAAATGTGGAGTAGTGACGTTTAATTATTACGACCCACACTCGTCAGCACGCGGAAACGTCAAGCTCATTTAGTCTGGTTTGCATGTGATGTGGAGTTTGGGGTTCGAATCCTAGTTGTGTGTAAGGGTTTTTAAATGGTTTCCCATGTTTCTTTCGCGAAAATGTAGATACATTTCCTCAAAACAATCCTTTATTCTTCCCTAGGAGCGTAATTAATATATACACGCGAAAGCCAGAAAAGGCAGTAAGGCGAAGTGAAATTAAATTAGGTTAAATGGATAAGCAGCCATGTTAGATGGGTAAATCTGGTTTTAAACTGTCATCCATTAAATGTAATGCATTTATATTAAATACATTCTACCACCAACAAAA
>JBCFYV010000024.1:39749690-39774045 GCA_039000515.1 Timema cristinae
CCCGTTCGGGTTATACGCTTTTAAGTACTAATTACGTTAATGGATTAGGAATGGGGAAGGTTGAATTAGAGGAAGTGAACCCGCATTTGCGTGTAGGGAGAGTGGAAAGCCGTTTAGGAAAAACCCACCCCCAGTTCACCCGACCGAGATTCGAACCTCGATCTCCCCGTCCTCAGCAGTCGAGCTCAACACGACTAGCGCGTTATCCAACTACGCCACCGAGGCGGGTGGTATATTTATTGATATGTTTAAGTTTTTTAAAACGAACCTCCTCTCGCTACTTGTATAGATCACTTTACGTTTGTTTATAAACAATATCAAGAAACATCAAACAGGATGATTTTAAATTTAATGTCACCATATATGTTCACAAATGATGTAGCTTGGGAACCTTAGACTTACTCACTGGAACTCTTGATTGAAATGTAATAAAAACAATGATTTAGAATTGAATGAATATATTTATTTTAGGGTAAAGTATCTGCGGCAACCCGAATCAAACCAGCCCACCAAGATATATCTCGGTGTCCCGGCGGTCCAGTCCCCCACCCCCTCTTGTATATTTTTTTTTATATATTGTGGGTGGGTGCTATTTGATTTCATTGTCATGAGGCGCGCGATCAAAAATGTTGGTAGACCTGTAGTCGAGTACCTGGTATTAGGTGAAATGTTGTTCATTTAGACTAAGACTGTACTTGAGTTATTGCGTGCCACGCAACCAGGGAGCTACTGTCGGAATCACTCGCGACTAGATGGGTGGGTGTACATGAGCTATTGGTTGTTTTTTTGTTCTTTCCTTAGTGACCATTTACCTACGTTTCTCAGCGCACTTCCGACTATTAATGAAGTCGGACGATTAACCTCAAAGGAGTCTTTAATGCTGCCCTTGTTTTATAATTTATTTGAAAATAAATTTTCAACCCTACAATGTATTACTTTATAAAATATCAGCGATTATTTACTTACGTGCTCAGTGACTTTCTTGGGGTAGAACGCTCGCCTCAGGAGCTGATGTTTGTGGGTTCAAATCCAGCTTAATCTATTTCACAAACCAATGTCAAGTGATTAGTATGTTTATTCTATTTCATAAACCACTGTCCAGTGATTATTTGCCGACTCTATTTCGAAAACCAGTGTCCAGTGATTAGTATGTTTATTCCATTTCACAAACCACTGTCTAGTGATTAGTATGTTTATTCTATTTCACAAACCACTATCCAGTGATTAGTATGTTTATCCTATTTCGCAAAACACTGTCCAGTGATTAGTATGTTTATTCCATTTCGCAAACCAATGTCCAGTGATTAGTATGTTTATTCCATTTCACAAACCACTGTCTAGTGATTAGTATGTTTATTCTATTTCACAAACCACTATCCAGTGATTAGTATGTTTATCCTATTTCGCAAAACACTGTCCAGTGATTAGTATGTTTATTCCATTTCGCAAACCAATGTCCAGTGATTAGTATGTTTATTCCATTTCACAAACCACTATCCAGTGATTAGTAGGTTTATCCTAGTTCACAAACCACTGTCAAGTGATTAGTATGGTAACCATATTTCACAAAACCAATGTCCAGTGATTAGTATGTTTGTTCTATTTCACAAACCACTGTCCAGTGATTAGTATGTTTAACCTGTTTCGCAAAACACTATCCAGTGATTAGTATGTTTATTCCATTTCGCAAACCAATGTCCAGTGATTAGTATGTTTATTCCATTTCACAAACCACTGTCCAGTGATTAGTATGTTTATCCTGTTTCACAAAGCACTGTCCAGTGATTAGTATGTTTAAAACTATTTCACAAACCACTGCCCAGTGATTAGTATGTTTATTATATTTCACAAACCACTGTCCAGTGATTAGTATGTTTATTCTATTTCACAAACCACAATCCAGTGATTAGCATTTTATTCTATTTCACAAACCACTGTCCAGTGATTAGTATATTTATTCCATTTCACAAACCACTGTCTAGTGATTAGTATGTTTACTATATTTCACAAACCACTGTCCAGTGATTAGTATGTTTATTATATTACACAAACCACTGTCCAGTGATTAGTATGTTTATTCTATTTCGCAAACCACTGTCCATTGATTAGTATATTTATTCTATTTCGCAAACCACTGTCCAGTGATTAGTATGTTTATCCTGTTTCGCAAAACACTATCCAGTGATTAGTATGTTTATTCTATTTCGCAAACCACTGTCCAGTGATTAGTATGTTTATCCTTTTTCGCAATCCACTGTCCAGTGATTAATACGGGTTTCCTCTTACGCCCGTAATGCCCGTATGTGACTTGTGCAGTGCATTACAGGTATCGATAGATGAACAACAGTTAGTGCCTTACACTTTAGATATGTACTCGCCTCGGAGCTCATTTCGAACGTTAATGCGGGTATGGCTGTTCATAGTTCATTAATCAAGTTGTCGCACCTGTTTCTGCTCCTTGCAGGGACCGACACGGGTCGCACGCGTGAGGGCACACGCACCCATATGAGCAATATCTGTGTCTCATTATCTCCAGGGAAACTGTTTTCATTACTCCAGTTTGAAGGCTACCACAAACTATACTAAGGTGAGATGGAAAAAAGGGTGAGTTAAGGTCCTTATTTTTGAAGTTTTTATGACTAATACTTCTTAAAATATGTAGAAAATCGCTTCAGCAGACACGTTAGATTAAATTTTACCAGCTTCGGTGGCCGCATAGACTAAGGTGCTTCTCTCTTAGTTGACTATACTGCCGATGACGGGGAGATCGTGGTTTGATTCCGGTCGGCTGTACTGTGGGTGGTTTTCCCTAAATGGTTTCTCACTCTATCTCCACACAAAATGTGGGTACATTTCCTCTAGATTCAACCTTCTTCATCCCTACTCCATTAGCGTAACTGATAAATAAGTGTATAACCTGAATGGGTAGTAAGATGAGGTGCTCAAAATAATAATTACATTTTATATGTATAAGCCATCTCAACAGATCGTGAGTATTTTTGTCATGGGCATCGCGAAATTTGAGCAGAGCTTCACCCCCTCCCCCAACATCACCCCATTTAATATTTAATTAAGTCCGTTCACGATTGATTTTACTTGGATGACCGTTAGAAAATCAGTTTTGGGTTGCCAACACTTGTAAAAAATCACTGTTTTGTTGTAAATGTAAAGTTCTTTAATTACCTGTTCTATATTACATTTAAAATAACGTAATTTTAAATTTTCTCATACTATTTCATTTTTTTTAAATTATATCTTTTTATCCAACTCGAAACAATATTTTAAACATTATTGAAATTACTTATTCTTCGTTTTGGAACGTTATTGATTATGTGTAATATATTGCATGAATTAATATCTTTTAATACAGGCATCGTATTTACTTGGAAAAGAGAAAATACCTTTTTTTACATACAACAAATGATTTTATGAGTATTTTATCGTATTTCGAAATATTTAACTGAATAAAATATTTTCATCACCTGCGTGCCTGTATCATTGTAAAAAAAACTTTTTTACCGTCATGTTCGACCACATGGTTTAAATTCTTGTGTCAACATTTTGAAGCAATGTTCGTTAGAAGTTTTTGTGAAAGTGGTGTTAATATTTTTAAGGGGAATAAAACTATAAATAAACTTTGTGTTCGACCTCAAATAAATATATAAATAATATTGATCTAAATTACTGTGGTTAACTATCACATTAATATATTTAATATATTACCATCTGTTTTCATTACAGTCATCCAAAGTGATGGATGTCAGCTGTTGGCGTAGTGATATATTAGGGACTACTTCTAGCAATATTTTGAGCTGTCATCCAAGTAAACCTACAGGGTTCCTACGCTCTGGAAAGTCAGGGAAAGTCAGGGAAAAAAATAATAGTCAGGGAAAGTCAGGGAAGCTTTAAAAAGGTCAGGGAAAGTCAGGGAAATGACAATTCATGTCTTCATGTCACACTTAGAAAAAACAAAGAAAATATTTTTTCTATTTACTGCGTCATAAGCCACTGCCCCAATGAAGAAAGCTGAGGGGCACTTACCATGCTCAAACTTGCCCTAACACAAGTTTTGGTAGCATTTTATTTCAGAATGTGAACGCAGAGGTCTCCTAGCCTGCACATGACAATTCTTTTAACTTTAGTGATCACTTGTTTTTGTTCTTGTTCAAGGTTTGTCATCGTTATAGTTTGATACAGTGTACCAGGACTGATTAGACTACACAAGCAATGTCTAACAAAAAAAACGTTTTTAACCAGCTCTGGCTAAGCCCAGACCATTTTCCTGAATTCTCATACTGGATAAGTGGTGTTGAAAGTAATAAGCTGCAGGCATTTTGTAAAGTGTGCAAAAAAATTATAAACTTAAGTAATATGGGAAAGCAAGCATTAGCTTCCCATGCAAAAGGACCAACTCATATCAAAACTCTTGAAACTTTGACAAATCAACGCTCTCTGTTGACTTTTTTTTCAAAAAAGTCAAGTGATTCAGGTTCATCGAGCTCCCCAGTTTCAAGAGAATCTCTGGCACACAAAGACATTCTACCTAGTGATGATTCTGCTGGTTGCTCGAAGAGTTTTTCTGTTTCATCGAAAATCGTAACGTCGCAGAAGGAAGCTGTTGCTAAAAGTGAAATTAGTGTAGTGCCTCAAAGAAACCATAACACTTTTGTTATAAAAGATGATATAACTAAGGCGGAAGTCATTTGGGCTATGCAAGTTGTTGACAAAAAAATGTCTTTCAATTCGTGCAATAATTTAAGTACAATTTTTCAATTGATGTTTCCCGAGTGTTCCATTGCCAATGCCTTTACCCTTGGTGGAGACAAGGCTGCATACTTCATTGTGCATGGCTTGGCTCCATTCTTTCATAATAATTTACTGGACCGCCTAAAATCATGTAACAACTTTGTAATTTGTTTTGATGAGGCATTGAATAAAGTTATTCAAAGAGGACATATGGACATTGTAATTAGATTCTGGGACAAGGAAAATCATAAAGTCATCAGTCGTTACTTAAACAGTGTGTTTTTCGATAGGAGCACTGCTGAAGAATTACTGAAGCATTTTCTGGATGGTATTTCTCCTCTTCCACTCTCTAAGTTGATACAAGTGTCAATGGATGGCCCAAATGTCAATTTAAAGTTTATAACACTTCTTCAGGAACACCTCAAATCTGTAACAGACAATGAAGTATGTAGTTTGCTAAATCTGGGAACATGTGGGCTTCATGTTGTTCATGGTTCCTTGAGAACAGGAGTAGAGTCTGTTGATTGGGATATAAGTAGCTTATTACGTCACATGTACTACCTGTTCACTGACTCTCCAGCTCGTCGAGCATTGTTCACCCAGTTGACAGGGTGTACAACTTTTCCATTGAAGTTCTGTGGTGTGCGTTGGTTAGAGAATGCGAAGTGCTTTCAAAGGGCATTACAAATTTGGGACCATGTTATTAAGTTTCTCAAAGAAGCAAAACTTCCTAAAACAAAACCTGTAGAGACACTGAAAAGAGCAGCCTGTGATCCATTCCTAAAGTGTAAACTAGCGTTCTGCAAGACAATTGCAGATGAATGTCAGCCTTTCCTGCAACGGTTCCAGACATCAAAACCAATGACTCCATATCTTTTTGAAGCTGTAGAGAAACTTCTAAGATACCTTATGAATCGTTGTGTGAAACCTGATCTTATGAAGTGCACGGGTCCAAAGTTACTGTCTATTGACACAAAAAAATCAGAAAATTTGATCCTTAGCAAAAATATTGATATAGGATTTGCAACAAAACGTTTGTTAGGAGAAACTGCGATCACAGTAACAGAAAGACAAAAATTAGAATTTATACATGAGTGCCGCAGTATGTTAACCACCATGATTGCAAAACTACAAGAAAAAAGTCCCTTAAAACAGAAAGCTGTGAGAGGTTTGTCTTCATTGGATCCTTGTGTTATTCAACATTCACCTCAACTGGCCCAGAAGAGATTTTCTTTTCTTTTGGAGGAACTCAACCATGCCAACATCATAAATGATGTTCTGGCTGAAAATGCCAAGAAAGAATACTTGCATTTTTGCAACCTCAAAAAATCTGAGCTTCAAGAAATATTTCGTCCTTGTGATCAGTTTAGTGATGAAGTAGGACTTGACAATATTTATGGTAGCTTTCTAATAGGAGAAGCAAACTACAAACATCTTTGGGAAGTAATAAAGATTTGCCTTGTCTTGTCGCATGGGAATGCAACTGTTGAAGGTGGTTTTTCAGTCAATAAATCTTTACTGGTTGAAAACATGCATGAAAAGACAGTCATTGCACAGCGTCACATTCATGATGAGATACAAGAAGCAGGAGGGATTAAAAATATACACATTAGCAAAAAGATGTTGGATTACGTGAGAGGTGCTCGGAAACGCTATCATGAATACTTAGAGATGAAGAAGCAAGAAAAAAGTGAAAAAGACAAGAAGAAGGCAGAAAAGAGGAAATTAGATATACAAGTTAAAGATTTAGAAGGAGAAAGAAAAAAATTAATGATGGCAACTGAAGAGAAACGAGAAGCAATAGACGTGGAGTTGCAAGAACTGAAGAAGAAGCAAGCTTCACTTTATTAAATATAACATAGTTTCTTATTGTATGACTATAGTGATAATTTTAATAAAAATAAAATTGACTTGAGACATGAATAATATGAAAGCAGACAGAGTTCCTGTTCTAAGCTATTCAGTTCAGGAAATGTACAGTTTAGGTAAAATAAAACTGTAATGATACCAAACTCTTTAGTATGTTCTTAGTGGCCTGTTATTTAATACGTATTTCTGCACATGATACCAAAGGGAATCAAGTTTGTTACAAATTTTTGATAGGGATTATTTTTCCATCATTTTCCCTCAACTGATTGGCAAGATGTCTGCTTTCTTATTCTTCCATGAGAGGTGAGGCAAGGTCGGCTGTAAGGGGGGAGGAGGCCGAAATAAATTTATTTAAATTAATATTTTCACGTGTATAGTACCGTAAAGTTATAATGGAAATTTTATGAGAAATTGGTCAGGGAACTTGGGAAAATAGTCAGGGAAAGTCAGGGAAAAGTCAGGGAGAATATTTTTACAAATACTGTAGGAACCCTGACCTAGCTCGTAAATGAATTATACTCTCATTATGCTGATGACAAATACTAAAAAAAGGTTAAGCTTAAATTTAACCAAACGCATCTGTTGTTTGTGGCTTAAACACGGACCCTGGGGGGAAAAAAAACTAGAATAAATATTTGGAAAGCTTTGATTTGTGGTGTTGGAGGAGAACAGAGAGGATGAAGTGGACTAATGAAGAAGTTCTAATAAGAAGAATATATGAAAATAGAACCATTTTGAAGGTGATTTTAAGAAAAATAAAATAAAAGGACCAAGTCCATGGCTCACATTATGAGAAGAAATGGATTATTGAGTGATGTCATAGAGGCAAAGTACAAATAAGAAGGGGACCAGGAAGAGTAATTTAAGACACGTTGAAAAGAAACTACTGTATTTTTAATGGTCAGTTTTTAATTCATATTCGTATATTCAAGTAGCACAAATTTATACTCACTTTCTTTTGTTACGTGCCTAAATATCATACGCAGGTACTTATTTGAATTGTAGCTAGATATTTTTGAACGTTATGACTATTTTTTACCTTTTTTTATACGGTATCAATTTGTTCCTCTTCACTCATATAATCTTTTTTTATATATTCTTTTAAGCGCCGCGTCTTACTACTTATTCGGGTTATCCGCCTATGCATTAATAACACTATTGTGTTAGATTAGGGAGGTTTAATTTACAGGAAGTGCAACCGCATTTGCGTGGAGGGTGAGTGTAAAACCATTTAGGGAAAACCCACACTCGGTGCACCCAACTGGGATCAAACCCCTATCTACCCATCTTCGGCAATCTTAGCTGACACGAGTAGTAGACCATGCGGCCACCGAAGTGGGTTTTATTTAATTAAAGCTACTATTTGAATTATATGTTATATATATTCATCTAATTCTTTTCACTCATACTATATTTATTTTAACTACATTTGTTGATTTAATTTGATTCTCCGAACTACTCTTATTATGACGCTATTTACTAGAATATTAAAATGTTTGATGTACTAGAATGTTAAAATGTGTAATATAGCTCTATTGTTCCAAACCACACTAAACCATACAAAACACTGGACAGAAAACATATACCAGCCCCTCTGACCCCTTAGAAGATGTGACAGTGAGATACTTAGCACACTACGTGAGACGGTTACAAATGATCTTCAACTGTCCGTGAATTACTCTGGAGCTGGTGGTGGGAGTCGAATATATGTACGACAGCAGTACGATTATAAGCTGTGCGCAAGCCTGCCATACTACCCAGTCTTTGGTTTCCTCTTGTTGTGTAGTGGGATGGTCAATTATCTCCCACACGCACTTCTCTTATATTCACAGCTACATTGGTACGACCAGAGACTACCAACACATTTATTTTGGAGGAGTTCTATCTACATTCCTTATTTTAATTGGACGAATATTATCTGACAGCTAGAATAGCTACTAGATCCTACTTCCATATATTTATACGTCAAGTCATGTGATATGCAGTTCAAGCTTTGAATAACTAAAATCAACCAATATCTATAAAAAAATAGCTAGTGATGGGTTCAGTCCTATATTTATCGAATCTTAATCTTAAAGTTTATTTCAAATCTCGAATCCGAATTCGAATCCTTTACTTCCTAAAAATGTTTAATTCTAAAGTGAAAATATTTCAAATTGAATTTAAAAGGACAAGATGATATTTTGTTTGTAAAATAAAAAAATAAAAAAAATTATCTGATTACCAAACCCTTCCTTCACCTCTGACAAGACATCTTGTGAATGTGGGGAATGCCAGACCTCCACCGTGGTTCGGATTCCACGTTAAACTGTAGGTCCTTCATTTCATCTCACAATCACCCTACCATTACACATTAGCGTAAGTGCGTGTAACCCGAACGGGTAGTAAGACGCGGTGCTAATAATAATAACAATAATAATAATAATAATAATAATTGTAAAATCTATTTATTACTCTATAAACAATAAAAATAACAAATTGTTGAGTAAATTAATTGTATTGATACAATTTTTTAAAGTTTTATCAAATCAAGGTCTTCATATTTGTATTCGAGTTTTATTTTATTTTATTTTTTTAGGTTTTTAAGAATCTTGAATATCTCGAATACCATAGGATTCGAGAGATTAGAGAGTTCTACATCTAAAAATAATACTATGTGAGAGAATATTATTTTAAATTTTATCCTGGTAAGATTTCAATCCACGCTTGCACATGTCCTTGGAAGTATAACAGTGTCAGCTAATAAACCCCCTGATGATGACGTGTATTATTTCCTGTTAACGAGCGAGCATCGTTCGTCCAATGGACCTGGCTTGCTTGATAGAATGTCGTGATCAGCGAGTTTTAAGTAAAAAAAAAACCTTGTTGGGTGATTGGTTGTCTAAATAGTAGGAGTGGGTAGGTGAAGCTTCACACCACTCGAAGAGATGCAAAGTTAAAGTGCATGAAAACACAAGCCAGTTATAAACCATCTACGAGAAGACCTGATGCAAATCGATTTCACGGGGATCCCTCCGTGTTTGGGGCTCAAACTCAGATCTTTAGGCAATTTGCTAGGTCTAATGATCCCGTGTCACGTGATAGTATTCCATGTATTATCTGTGTTTAACATTTCATGACTCCCCGAAGTAAAAAAGGGGGTGGGGCCATCTTAAGTAAATTAAATTAAAAAAAAAAATGAATTGCCAACTTTTTTTTGTTATTTTAAATTTGATTCGAAGCGTTTAGTATTATTTTTTTAGCACCAACTTATCTACTAATTACTCAAATGGTTTTATGGAGTAGTAAGGTTATATTTCAAGAAAGTGAACCCAGAATTGCGTGGAAGGACAGTGGAAAGCCATTTTGGAAAAACCACCTTCAGCACACCCGACTGAGATTCTACCTCCAGTCTTGCCGTCATTGACAGTAAAGTCTACTGCGAGAGTAGCGCCTTAGACCATGGAGATCCATACTAGCTATTTGATGACAAATATATATTTAAAATATTTTTAAAAATATATATTTACCCAGATGTTTATTTGGATTAGTTAAATTCTACAAGTTTTCACTAGAATTGTGTAAGTACTATTCAAAATTGTGTGCATACTCAAACGAAACTATTGTATTTGTTGTGCGTATATGACTGCATCCAAGCGGGCCGGTCAGATATGTCTCGCGGGCCGTGAGTTTACAAACGCTGCCTTAGACTATTCGGCTATAGAAGCAAGTTATTACAGATCTAGATTGTACAACTTGTTTAATTCAGGTGAATTCTCTAGGTACGAAAGGACCATGGGTTCGTGCTGCAGTGGAGGGGATAAAGTTGAGCCATTGGCAGGGAAGACAGAGGTGAGATGGGTGATAATTATTATTAGTCAAATAATATGATTTAGATAATAATTGAGCTACTTAATTAAAGAATTAGATAAGTTATTTTCAAACCGAGGTACGCAAAAAATAGTTTAGGGTTGGGAGCTTATTTTTGGCTTCAAGTTTACCTAATATAAAAATAACTATATACTTTGAAACATTACATCATTAGTTGTGTATTTTAATTCAAATTTTAATTTGTATTCTCGTTAGTGTTTCCCCCCCTTTTTATGTAAAAGCTGCAAATAAATTGTGCCTAATTAACAAGCGAAGTTTATAGAATAGACTGTGTGTGTTGATTTTTTATAGTCTGATATGTAAAATAGAACTGATGGTGCTTTAATGTTTTAATCAAAATAGCACCCTTCCTAATTTAAGTAATTAATTTAAAAACAACATCAGTACAACTTGGGAGAATTGATTTGTTTGTTTTAAAATTTAAACTTTTGGAGTAATTAAGGTAATAATTTACAAACAAGGGGGTATATAACTGGAAAAAGTTGTAAGGCTACCATATTATCTGATGGTCAACCTTTTCGTTGCAGCTCGATAGCACAGCTACCAGTAAATTTGTTGAAGATGTCGAGAAGAACAAGAACAGAAGCTGCACGGATATTTTCTTCCTCATCCTCCTGTTTGGCTTCATTATCTCACTGGTACATACCATTTGAACATAATGATTGTTTATAAAGTACCAAGTGATCTTTTACTTCTGAAGATTTAAGATTTAAATTATTAGTCCATGAACTTAGAATGGCGGGTTTGGGGGGGCGGGGGAGGGGCGCTGGACCCCCTTGGAATGGAAGGACTCCTCAGATGGGAGTTGTGGGTTTGAACCCCCTTGGAATGGAAGGACTCCTCAGGTAAGGGGTTCCATAGACACAGATACAAACTTAAACATAATATTGTTTTTCCTCTTAGTATTTTAGTCAACATCCAAACACACAAAACTTTGGTTGAAAATTATCCTAAAGTGTGAAACATATTAAGATTGCCAAAACTTTATTAAACCTTTATAAGTTATAATATTCAATGGTAATATTTAATTTGGTATTCCACATGTATTATATAAAGACAGTGTTTCTAGGGGATCCCCTAGAATAATAAGTTTTATAGGCCTTTGCGTGCTGGGAAATTCAAGGATTCCAGGCTATTAGTGATTCACAGAGTATTGAAAGAAAATAAGATAAAGTCAATTTTCACTTTTACGATAAATAGGCCTACAGCCTTCTCATAAAAGAGTGGTATGCAAAAATATTAGTGAATGCTTAGTGGACCAATAGTGTGGTCCTGAGCACACTATCAGGCCACCTTTTAACCCATGATGATGCAAGCAAACCCATGCTAGTGTCCACGTAGCATCCACTTAGTGGAGTTCTTGCATATAGCCCTTAAGACTTTTAACAAATACCTTAATTTTAACATTAGTTGATGAAAATTGCTAACATGAAACGGCTTAGTGGACTCGATTGAAATTAAATTATTTGTTTCTTTAAAATCATATTTTAAATATTTAAACAATCGATCTTAAGCACTCTCAAAACGTTGTTTGTTCTACAGGGATGCCTGATTGCATATTGTGGAATAAATGGTGACCCATTCAGAATCATCAATGGCTACGACAAGTGCGGCAATATTTGCGGCAGAAAGAATCCCATTGCAGATGCAAACAAGTTCCCCTGCTATGGAGAGGACCAGACAAAAAAGAAGTAAATACAATACTATTCATAAACATTTAGAAGTTTATTTGAACAAGCTATAAATTGATTTGAAGATAAATGAGTTTGTGAAAAAAAAAGTTTATTCATGACACAGGAATATAATATTTAAATTAGTAAATGAACAGTTACCAGATTTATTTCTTCTCTGAAATAGACAAAAGTGTACATTTATAAAATATTAGTTATTAATAAATTTAAAGGAAATTATCTAATGTAATCAATACACTTGATTTAAAATAAATTTTTACTATCAACAATTTATAAAACATTCTAAAAATAGTTGAAAGTAAGGAGTGGTTATAATTAAAAGTTAAGGCTTGGTTATTATTATTATTTAGCACCGCGTCTTACTACCTGTTCGGGTTATACACTTTAAGTACTAATTACGCTAATGGATTACAAATTGGTAAGGTTGAATTAGAGGAATTGAACCTGTATTTGCGTAGAAGGAGAGTGGAAAACCATTTAGGAAAAACCACCCCCAGTTAACCCGACTGAGATTCGAACCTCGATCTCCCCATCCTCAGCAGTCGAGCTCAACACGATTAGCGCATCAGCCAACTATGCCACCGAGGCGGGTTAGACCTTGTTAGATTGCTCTAGAAATATATATAAAAGAATTAAATCAACAGATTAAATAGTTGCTAAATTGGTAGATGTATAATTAGAATTTACTTTTGGTGAAAAATATTATTAGATATGAACATTTATATACAATTAATAATACATCATCAACTAGACCATACCCGAGTTGATGATAAGTCTAAAATAAATGTTTACATGTTAAAATGTTGTTACAAAAACTTAAATATATACAATATAGTATGGTATAAAACATTGTTTTAAGTTCAAATACGTTGTGAAATAAAAGGGTAAAATTTTAAAGTTAACATTGACCAAACAAATTTAATTAAGTAATTAAGTGATATGGAATAATCTAAGTCTTATCTCTTTCCTTGTCCTTGGTGGTAACATCTTGCCATTGTAATAACATTTTGTGTTTTTCACGATGACTCACTTCCAGGAGTATGGTACAAGGAAAGAGATAAGACTTAGGTTATTCCACATCACTTAATTACTTCATTAAATTTGTTTGCCAGATGTTAACCTTAAAATTTTACCCTTTTATTTCACAACATATTTGAACTTAAAACAATGTTTTGTACCATACTATATTGTATATATTTAAGTTTTTGTAACAACATTTTAACATGTAAACATATATTTTAGACTTGTCATCAACTCGTGTATGTTCTAGTTGATGATGTATTATTAATTGTATATAAATGTTCATATTGATAATATGTTTTTTCAACAAAAGTAAATTCTAATTATACATTTTGACTTGTAATTTCACATAGTACATCTACCAATTTTGCAACTGTTTAATCTATTAATTTAATTCTTCTATGTATATTTCTAGAGCAATCTAACTTAGTCTTAACGTTTAATAAGTTTACTATCGAGTTTCTAATTGCTAGATAAGCCTACCCACTTTGATGGCCGCATGGTCTAAGGCGTCATGATCGCAATAGACTATTAGACTGCGGATGATGGGTACATTGAGGCTCGAATCCTGATAGGATGTATTGAGATGCTTTTTTTCAAAATGGTTTTCCTCTTTACCTCCACGAAATGCGAGTGCACTTCTTCTTCCAAATTCAATCTTACTTGTCCTTAAGCCACTAGCACAATTAATACACATGCATATATCCTGAACGGGTAGTAAGACACGATGGTAAAATAAAACTTAAAGGATTGTCTAAATGTTTGCAGGTTGCTTCTTGTGACAGAAGCTGAGAAAATTCTCTTCAACTACCAGAATGTGAACAGAGAGTGTGTTGAAAAGTGCTCAACAGGCTAGTGAGTTCATTACGATAACACTTTATTATCTAAATTATGCCAACACTAGGGGCAACGATCTACCCCATAGTTGTAAACAATACAATAATCAAGTTCTAAGTTGTTCAAGTTAGTTTTGAAATGTCTTTTAACATTTGATTTTTTTGTTGTGAAAAAATTTGTATTAAATTGATAAACCAACTTTTGTTCTATTATAAACAATGTTGGTAATCTTCTCTAAAAATTTTGTTGCTTTGTTCACATTTATCTAAATTTTAATTATGTATTAGTAAAACCTTAATAAACTACAATAAAAACAGTTTGTTTTATAAAAATAAGAATATCAGAGGATGTCCCTAACAGTGTTTATTTTAAAATAAAACTTTGTTAATTAAGATAGTGAAAATGGTTTCCCTACAAATAGAAATATTTAAAATAACTCAACACTTGCGTAAACACCCTTTGAGTAAAATAAGTACTACTGAAATGCTTAGTGTGCCTTACTCTGGTCTAAGAATCATGTATCCATTCCTAGCAAATGGCATTATGGATAGAACATCATAAACAAATGTTTCAAATGTCAAATGCCTACATCTTCCTCTGTCCTTCCACCAGTGGCGGTTGGTGGGCTCAGGAGCTGGGCAAGCAACCTTGAATTATTATTTTATGCATTAAATTATTGGGAGCATAGTTTAAGTCAAAATAAACTATAAATCATGAACTAATTTTAAGATGGCCATTTTGGAAGTACATGAAAAAAAAAAAAAAAATCATGAAAATAAATTAACTTAAATCTATGGATTACTATAAAAATTACTGAAAGTAAGTTGCGGAAGATCTACCAGTTTTAACAATCTCACTTTTAAAAGCAAAATATTGAAAAGTTGAAAACGATTTCACTAATAACTTACTAACTACACATTCCTCATTACCCACACACATATATTGAAAATATAAATTTATATTAAAATAAAATAAATAGTATAGTAAATAAAATAAAAGACAAAGACCAACACCTCGGTAAAACAAATTACACGTACGAGACCCGCCAGTAAACACAACTAAAGTATAATTGACACTACGCATGCTCCAATATTGTCAATGGGCATTAGGTGGATATTTATAGTAATGCTTTCATTCCACGGTAGCAAGAGGCAGTTTAAACTTAGTTTTTATTCCACCTCTACTGATTGTATAGGGGACAAATATGGAATTTTAAAAATATTTAAGTTATTTTTATTTATTTGATAAAATAATAATTATTTCGCTGAAAGTAGGCAAGCAGTGCTTTCAATGCTTACATAGACCAACCGCCACTGCCTTTCACCATTCTTCTCCTCTTACTCATAAGCTTAGTGTTATCCACTCTTCCCATCACATTCTTGGTCTGCATTGCGATCTATTTCCTACATACTTCATCTTCATCACTCTCCTTGGGATTATTTTCGTTTCCATCCTCATTACACAATCATACTATCTCTCCCTTGCTTCCTCTACGATCTCATGCAGGCCTACTCCCTGTACAACTCTTGCCCAGACTTTATTCCTAATCCTGTTTCTCCTTGTGATATCTGCCATGTTCCCCAAAAACCTAATCCTCATGGCCTCCCTTTTATTTTGTATCTCTTAGATACAATGTCCATATTTATGCTACATATGTAAATGTGGGTGCAATGCATGCCCTATAAAGCCCTTCTCTACAGTTTACTAGTAATGTGTCAGATATCAAACCCTTTTTCCAAAAATCAAAAATAAGTTCCCTAGGCCTGCAGACATAATACACGTGTTATCTTTGTATTTTTTGATTCAGCGCAGATGATTAGTCAAAATAATTACAGATACCTAGATAATATTCAGAGTGGAAAAATTAAACAAAATCTAGCTTGAAAAAAATAGAGTTCTATTAACGATCTTGGACTAAAATACCAGGAAAAAGTATAAAGAACAAACTGAACCAAATTATGATCATAAATATCACATATAATCATCTGTTGCTAACATTTTATACTTTATTTGATTTATACGTTTTAGTATCCCTACAAAGTTGAGCTTTAATTAATAAAAAAAACTTTTTATTTCTAAATTCTCTCTTTATGGGCACTAAAACATAAACACCAAATAATTCTGAAAGTCCATTTCTTTTAGAGTAACTTTCTTCTACCCCTCCGTCTCAGTTGTCAAAATATAAATAATGCATCCCTAGATTTACCCTTTGAAGTATCAAGCACCAATAATACTATGTTTTATAAATTATTAGAAATGTTGACATATGAACTCAATCAGTTGATGTTTGTTTTTAGTCGCAAATACCTGAACCGATGTGTGCCGGAAATTACTTCATCAACAAAGAACACAATTGTGTCCAAAACTGGGATTAAAGATTTTTTCCAGGTATGTATTAATAATATATTTAGACAATGTAGCCTTGGTAAGAAAGTTGGTATTGTATCAGTTATTTTTTACATTCATGTCTGTTTCCAGCATGTGGTCTGGCTCAATTTTTTATTCAAGCCATATATTTTTCACCACAGGTTTGTTAGGCCTGTCGTAGCTTAATATGCCTTATAATATAACTTAAGACTAGGATAGGCATAGCACCCAGTCCCATGCCGTTGATTCATCAATTTGAAAGGGTAAACCCACATTTTACCAATGATAAATCTTTTGGTCATGCCAGGAATTGAACCCAGGACCCTTTCCTCAGGAGACAGACAAGTAACCGGCTGAGCTAAGGTGTTGGCTATTATATCTCTTCTAAAAGTTAATATTTAAGCTAACTATATTAATTATATTCATTTGTCAATTCCTGTGTTCGGCAATCTTATGATTGATGATAAAATAATACAAATGATATAATTGAATTTGGTCATTATTGTGAGCATTTTTTAAAGTTTTTTTTCATATCTTCTAAGCCTACCCTCCTGTAGAAATTTTACTATAAGAACTTCACCTTAACCCTGGATTTTTTTCACAGCTGAAAGTTCCTCGATTCTCTGTTTTTTTTTAACTTTTTAAATACCACTAGAAAAGGCCAAACTTACTAAGGACTGACTTTGATACAGCTTACTATACAAATACACATTTTATTTTATAGAAAATTGGCAGGTATGATTACATTTGTCCTATGCTTGATTCTATTGTTTGTACATTATTTCTACCATAGATTTTTTTTAACAGTTAAAATCTATTCATCAATCATAATTTTCAGAAATTTTAAAACTAAAACAAACCATTTATTTGCAACAGGAAGCATCTGAAGACATCAACATGAGTTGGAAAGAAATTCTCTACCTCTGCATCATCGCAATGAGTATGTTCCTTTATCCTTATACAATTGGTAACAAACATCAAGACATTGTGAATATTAATTTTTTAGTGGACATGTACCAGCAGAAAAATGGAGAGAACAGTCATGTGTGCTATTATTTTAGTTTGAAATACAATAATAATATGTTATCCACAGTGTTGGCTAGCCTGTGTGTGTATATTGTCACCAGCTATTTATGGTCAGGCTTATGTTACAAACAGTTGCTATGAGACCCACTTCTCATAGACTAGACTGCCAATAACATGAATATCAAGGGTTCAACACCTGTTAAGGTGAAATTAGGGTGGTTTCCTCAAAATTGTTTTCAACTCTCCCACCACACAAATGTGGGTACTTTTTCTTTGGATTAAACCTTTCCCAATCCCTAAGATATAACCGTACTTAGTTTATGTGAGTATTGCAGCAACGGTAAGGGAGACTCGGCAAAAAACAACTAAGAAGTGATGAGATTTTTTTTCCTGTATGGGTTTCTGCCCTCTATTCTGGAAAATTGTGGTGCAATTTCTTGAGCTTTGCATTTTAGTATGAAAATCTATTATGATAGCTAAAACTACTTATTTGAATAATGGAGATATGTGTCCTGTGCAAATCTCAATTGGTAAAACATTGGGGCACTAAACCGAAAGATTGAGCTTTGAATCTCAGTTAGAAATATTTTTTTCAAAATAATCCTGATTGAATTTCATCCACAATAATACTAATAATCCTGGTCGTGAAATGTTCTCACTCTTACTATGTGTTGTAATCTGTTTGAAGCATTCTGCATCGTGATCCTAATCCTGTTCCGGTTCTTGGCCGGAGTGATGGTGTGGTTGGTTCTAGTTGGTGTGGTCATAGCTACCATTGCTGGGACCATATATCTATGGTAAATTATACTAGACTCAAACATTAACATCAATACTATTCCTATTTTCAATGGGTTTGTTTATAAACTAGATTGATGAGCATGTGTTAATTTACCACAGTCCAGCCAAAAAAAGGTATTTTTATAGTTTTCTAATTTATTAGAAAGATATATTTTAAATTTATCTATGTATATTTGTAATAAAACAAATTAAAGTTTTCATAAAGTAGTTATTTGGTGAACCCGGTTCGGAGGTTTAGGGTGTCATTCTCGCAATAGAATGGCCTGATGATGATGAAGAGATTGGGGTCCAAATCCCAGTCAGGTGCACTGTGGGTGATTCTTACTAAATGGTTTTACACTCTTACTCCACACTAATGTGGGTACATTTACTCTAAATCCAACCTTTCTCATCCTTAATACATTAGTGTAATTAGTAAATAGGTATATAGCTCAAATGTAAGATGCTGTACAAAAAAAAAGGTTTGTTGAAACTAAATATTTATTAAAGAGATACAATTTTATTTTTAACTATGGAATTAAGAAATATATTCCAATACATGCCTTTGTTTTTAGTACTTATATAATAGTAGTGTTATTATTCCATATATTATATAATTTGTGTATATTAAAAAAACATCCTTTAGTTAAGTTGCCAACATACACATGCACTGCTATACAAATACACACACAATTATCATTTATAAAATCTATTTTTCAACATTTTTAGGATTACTTGGAAGAAAAAGAAGGATGCTTTTAGTGGAAGTAAAGTTAACGAAGAAGTCAACCAAAGAACAGTAATCACATATCTTGTGGCAGCTATTATTGCTACTATTATCACTGTAAGTCCTGATTAATCACTCTATTATTATTATTATTATTATTATTATTATTATTAACACCGCGTCTTACTACCCGTTCGGGTTATACGCACATTAATCACTCTAAACAGTAGCAAATAACTTTTTCAACATATCTTTTAGCATCTATCATTGCTGATATTATCATTATAATCTGTGGGTATTTCGTAGCAATAAGCTTGTAGTCTACAACAATGGCACACCCAGAATTATGGTCTGGAGGGTCAAGGGGTGGGGGCTACTGAAATTGCACTTAAGGGAGGTGCTACATATAAAATACAAAAGTTAGCGATAACTGTGTTTAAATCATCTATAGACTCAACTTATTAAATACACCAGAGTTGGTGGCAACACACGCCTTCTGCTAACTAAAGAATAAAATTACAGTAACAGTAATAGATCACCAACAAATTCAGTATTTAGATTAGTCCTTTCATAGATCAATAAATCCCAAGAACTACAACCTATGACACAGTTATAGTTTAAAGGGAGACCAAGAATTATCTCGAAAGATCCTAAAGCCAATGTAGTAAAGTGTGTCGTAATTGGTCACTTGTTTGGAAGGTTTGAGAATCATGGACAGCGATGATTGGCTGGTGGGGAGTGGTATGCTCCAAATAAGTGAGTTACAGAACTTTAATTTTCTCAAAAGTTCCAGCTTTTTTAAAATAAAAGGATATTGTAAAGAGTCCATTCACATTTAGGCTTATTTAAAAATAAATAGTTTCAAAGCTCACTTTCCAAAATAATAAGCTACAGACACGTGGGTGCACCACTGTTTTACAATTATGCTCTTGTGTGATCACAATTGGTCTGGCAAGTATTCATACGTAAGATCACTTAAATATTTTGTACCGCTTTTTTGGCAGTAGTCTACATAAACTACTCAAAAACATATCTGGCTGTGTTATATATTTAAAAATCAATTTTTCATTTGACCAATCATATATAGGCTATGCCTTTGATACCTCACATTGAAGTTTCTTTCTGTTGATACCCGGCCAACGAGTGTTCCACTGAGTCATGAAAACACTAGAAGGAACAGATTAAACTAATTCTGCTTCTTACCCTAACATGCCCCACCACTGAAAAAAAAAGCCTATGCATTTGTGGATATGTGGTGCCTAACTAACATGTACATTAATTATATCTATTTCTGTTTCCTAAAATAGATAAATAGTTGTTTTATTTTTATTGCAGGTAATAGTATTGCTAGTGATCCTGGTGATGAGGAAACGAATCGCGCTTGTGATAACGCTGTTCAAAGAAGCTGGGAAAGCTATACAAAACATGCCACTTCTGCTATTCGAACCGTTCCTTGTAGGTTGACATTCAACAATATTTTGTATATATGTTGCGAATAATATAGATATTTATTTGATGTAATACTTTATAGTGTTTATGTTGCGAATAATATAGATATTTATTTGATGTAATACTTTATAGTGTGTTTTTTCTAGATAAACACAATGCTAGCTATACCTTTAAAAAGTGTTTGTCAATTTTAAAGTTGATAAAAAATTATTTATTTAGAAATTTATTATATCTTCAGGGTATTTGAATAGTTAGAATAGTTACGTAAGAAAAACAATGACAATACTTTAGATTGTTTATTCACCTCTAATGAATAAAACAATTTCACAGCGATACATTTTCAGCCATTTCCAAGAGTTGGACTTGTAACCCTTAGACTAGTAAACTGGTGTTCTATGTGGTTTTCAAACTTACTTTCAGAGCCGTGGCCTAACTAACATAACATCTTCCAACTTTTTATAAACTAGAATAAACAAATAATTCACCTCAGTGGTCAAATGGTCTAAGGTGTTACTCTTGTGTTAATGTGACCTGATGATCACGGAGGGATTTAGTCTTTTCAGCATTCACTTCTAAACTTATTTACTAACTAGCCTCTGATAATATCTTTGCATTTCTTGCCACACCTTCCTCTTGTCCAACAAAGCTAAATCTATTGTGTATCCTAATAGCCACATTGTACCGTTTTTGTCAACCCTTCCCCACATTTTTGCATTACCTTAATAGCATATTCTTAGGCTAGATTAAAAAGTAATGGGTAAAGCGCATCTTCTCGAATTTTGAAAGTATATTATAACTGATCAAGTGACATCCAACCCGTACCCTGCTATACGTTTCAATCAAACATACCTCAATTAGTTTAACAAGTATTTTGGGTATCCCAAACTTAACCAACATTTCATATAGTTTTTTTTTCTTTTAACTGAATCATAGGCCTTTTTAAAATCTATCTATAGAGATTGATGAAATGTCATGTTATATTCCCACTTTTTTCCTAATATTTGACAAATACTTGATCTATTTCATCGAAATCCACACTGATGATACTATATTATTTCTTATGAATTTGTATTTACTCTCCTCAGAATTATATTAGATACAGTTTTTATAACATTTTGGTAGTAGTGAGATATCTATCTTTATATTTGTTTACAGACATTTTTTATGCTGGGCTGTACTGTGGCTGTTTGGGTGTTTTTCTGCATTCTTGTGGAGAGCTCTGGTTCTCTTTACGCAGCAGGAATAGATAAATACTACTACAAAAAAGATACTCTCATGAAGGTACAGTCAAATCTATTATTTAGTATCAATGCTAAGCAGTTTCACTTGCCTTAAGTTACATTCTCAACTCCTTTTAGGTAATTCAAAAACTATAAGGGTCATACCATTTAAAAAAAAAAGAAGATTAATGTTTTAAACTAAATAAATATTACGTTGTTAGCATGTGTTTCTTAATCATAGCACAGGAAATATGGATTTCTAAAAGCCATTATCAGCCTCACAAATTGCTGATAATTGTCTCAATGGTAAAATGTCAACTATTATTTCTGATGACATAATTTTACAAACTGTAGGCCTTCTATTAAAAAAAACTTAAAGTCTTCGGCCAGCAATCACGCCATCAACCATACCAACTGAGCGGCCACCGTCTGTTGGTGAATATTGTGCCAAATTCCGTGGATAGAGGGTGTCATCTAGTCAAAACTACCCTTCAGCTGCTAATCTCAGTTTTCTGGATCGGAGCAGCTAGTTAAAAAAAAATGAATCACTTGTTCTACTAAACAAACCAACATATTAATGTGTTGATTCAATGATCTAGAATTTAATATTAAAATTAATTCTACCTTTAATCAAGTAAGGAACTAAACAGAAATTAAATGTTGTTATATGATGGCATTGTTAATATTTCTAGGTGACCCGATGGTATAACCTTTTTGGTCTATTTTGGTTCACCCAATTTATCATGGGCTGTCAACATATGGTAATAGCTGGCGCTGTTTCCAAATGGTTCTTTACGAGGTAAGTTCTTATTTGATCGATTCACGTATCCATCAAACAAAGAAAATATAGCAGAGTTCTGTGTTCACTTATTATCTATAGTCATGTAAACAATAACATAAATATCAGTTTTACAGGTTGGTAAAATCACACTTATTCTAATAATTAAATCAATGTACAATAGAGATAAAAGTCCGACACCCTAGCTCGGTATGTGGCGTGTCTGTCTAATGAGTTAAAGGTCCCGGGTTTGATTCCCGGTATGGCCGAACAATTTATCATTAGTGAAATGTGGGTTTACCCTTTCACAGTGATGAATAAATGGCCAGGGACTGGATGTTGTGCCTGTCCTAGTCTCAAGTTAGATTATAAGGATTATGAAGCTATGACAGGCCTATCCAGCCAGTAGCGAAAAATATGTCTTGAATAAAAAACTGACCCCGGCCACAGGCTGGAAACATTGATGAATGTACCATAAAGGTACAACATGATATTATTTAGCTTATACAAAGTTAAAATTCTATATTTATTCTTAACATTTGTGTGTGGCTGTATATTGAGAAGGATGAAGATTTGAACATGGGCTTAGTAAAGCACTGTTCCCAATGATTACCAGTTCCGCTCGAGCTTGAAGAACTACATTTTCTATTGATTGTTAAAACTAAGACCATAGCCATAGTTACATTTTGGGCAGGGGGTAAGGAGGGAGGGTAGTCAAGGTGCACATGCCCCTAAACACCTGAAGGGGAAGAAAATGAATGAATAGTGAATGCATCTAGATCCCATTTGAAGATTTTTTTAAAAAATGTATAGCTTAAATGATATTTTTTACATGTATAATTGATGATTAAAATAAAAAAATCCTTCAGACGTGCTAAATTCATACATTACTCTTTAGCTCATAAATAAAAGTTTAATAAAATATATTTAAACTTTTAAAAAGCAAACTAAACTAGAATTAATTTAATAAAATTTGTACTCTACAAGAGGGTTAGTTAAAAATGGTCAACACCTTAGACCAGTCAGTAGCATGTCAACCTGAGAAAAAGTTCCGAGTTTGATTCTTGGCATGGCCAAAATATTCGGGGGAGAGGGGGAGGGGGGGGGGCGCAAAAGGGGTGGATGTTGTGTCTGTTCTAAATTAAAGTTAGTTTTTAAGACATGTGCTCATTTTATCAGTCGGTTTAAAAAGTGCATTTTATATACCTAAAAAATAAGAAACTATTACAACAGAAATAGAATTTATGAAGATTCTTTGAAGATAATGAACCTTTTTTTAAACTCGAGTCATGTTATTGATGTTTTAGGAACAAGAGCAGTTTGGATTCTCCAATCTTGAAGAGTTTTAAGAACCTGGTGCGCTATCACTTGGGCACTGTCGCCATGGGGTCCCTTCTGATAGCTTTGGTGCAAATGGTTAGAGTTGTGCTCACTTTTGTACAGAACCGCCTCAAAGGTTACGACAACTCTGTTACAAGATGTCTGTTCAAGTGTTGTCAGTGTTGTCTTTATCTCCTGGAGAAATTCCTTAAGTTCTTCACTAGGAACGCATACATTCAAACAGGTAATCCTTCCAAAATATATTGATTTTAGTATTTGTTGTGGTTATTAAGCTACATAGATGACCAAATTCCTTTTGAGGACCTATGATACCTTTAAAAAAATCTGTTAGAGTAAAAGTCCGATAATCCAACACCCCTGATAGTTTGGCAGATTTTCTGTCACAAATTCATAGGTCAGGTCATGTGATCTGTAACTGTAACTATAATTTATCATCATCATCAACACCACCACCACCACCACCACCACCACCACTATTATTATTATTATTATTATTAATATTATTAATATTATTATTATTATTATTAATATTATTATTATTATTATTATTATTATTATTATTATTATTATTATTATTATTATTATTATTATTATTATTATTTATTATTATTATTAGCACCGCGTCTTATTACTCGTT
>JBCFYV010000024.1:39780434-39982530 GCA_039000515.1 Timema cristinae
CATCGGGTCACCTAGAAATATTAACAATGCCATCATATAACAACATTTAATTTCTGTTTAGTTCCTTACTTGATTAAAGGTAGAATTAATTTTAATATTAAATTCTAGATCATTGAATCAACACATTAATATGTTGGTTTGTTTAGTAGAACAAGTGATTCGTTTTTTTTTTAACTAGCAGCTCCGATCCAGAAAACTGAGATTAGCAGCTGAAGGGTAGTTTTGACCAGATGACACCCTCTATCCACGAAATTTGGCACGATATTACCCAACAGACAGTGGCCACTCAGTTGGTATGGTTGATGGCGTGATTGCTGGCCGAAGACTTTAAGTTTTTTTTAATAGAAGGCCTACAGTTTGTAAAATTATGTCATCAGAAATAATAGTTGACATTTTACCATTGAGACAATTATCAGCAATTTGTGAGGCTGATAATGGCTTTTAGAAATCCATATTTCCTGTGCTATCATTAAGAAACACATGCTAACAACGTAATATTTAGTTTAAAACATTAATCTTCTTTTTTTTTTAATAGTATGACCCCTTATAGTTTTTGAATTACCTAAAAGGAGTTGAGAATGTAACTTAAGGCAAGTGAAACTGCTTAGCATTGATACTAAATAATAGATTTGACTGTACCTTCATGAGAGTATCTTTTTTGTAGTAGTATTTATCTATTCCTGCAGCGTAAAGAGAACCAGAGCTCTCCACAAGAATGCAGAAAAACACCCAAACAGCCACAGTACAGCCCAGCATAAAAAATGTCTGTAAACAAATATAGAGATAGATATCTAACTACTACCAAAATGTTATAAAACTGTATCTAATATAATTCTGAGGAGAGTAAATACAAATTCATAAGAAATAATATGGTATCATCAGTGTGGATTTCGATGAAATAGATCAAGTATTTGTCAAATATTAGGAAAAAAGTGGGAATATAACATGACATTTCATCAATCTCTATAGATAGATTTTAAAAAGGCCTATGATTCAGTTAAAAGAAAAAAAAACTATATGAAATGTTGGTTAAGTTTGGGATACCCAAAATACTTGTTAAACTAATTGAGGTATGTTTGATTGAAACATATAGCAGGGTACGGGTTGGATGTCACTTATCAGTTATAATATACTTTCAAAATTCGAGAAGATGCGCTTTACCCATTACTTTTTAATCTAGCCTAAGAATATGCTATTGAGGTAATGCAAAAATGTGGGGAAGGGTTGACAAAAACGGTACAATGTGGCTATTAGGATACACAATAGATTTAGCTTTGTTGGACAAGAGGAAGGTGTGGCAAGAAATGCAAAGATATTATCAGAGGCTAGTTAGTAAATAAGTTTAGAAGTGAATGCTGAAAAGACTAAATCCCTCCGTCATCATCAGGTCACATTAACACAAGAGTAACACCTTAGACCATTTGACCACTGAGGTGAATTATTTGTTTATTCTAGTTTATAAAAAGTTGGAAGATGTTATGTTAGTTAGGCCACGGCTCTGAAAGTAAGTTTGAAAACCACATAGAACACCAGTTTACTAGTCTAAGGGTTACAAGTCCAACTCTTGGAAACGGCTGAAAATGTATCGCTGTGAAATTGTTTTATTCATTAGAGGTGAATAAACAATCTAAAGTATTGTCATTGTTTTTCTTATGTAACTATTCTAACTATTCAAATACCCTGAAGATATAATAAATTTCTAAATAAATCATTTTTTATCAACTTTAAAATTGACAAACACTTTTTAAAGGTATAGCTAGCATTGTGTTTATCTAGAAAAAACACACTATAAAGTATTACATCAAATAAATATCTATATTATTCGCAACATAAACACTATAAAGTATTACATCAAATAAATATATATATTATTCGCAACATAAACACTATAAAGTATTACATCAAATAAATATCTATATTATTCGCAACATATATACAAAATATTGTTGAATGTCAACCTACAAGGAACGGTTCGAATAGCAGAAGTGGCATATTTTGTATAGCTTTCCCAGCTTCTTTGAACAGCGTTATCACAAGCGCGATTCGTTTCCTCATCACCAGGATCACTAGCAATACTATTACCTGCAATAAAAATAAAACAACTATTTATCTATTTTAGGAAACAGAAATAGATATAATTAATGTACATGTTAGTTAGGCACCACATATCCACAAATGCATAGGCTTTTTTTTTCAGTGGTGGGGCATGTTAGGGTAAAAAGCAGAATTAGTTTAATCTGTTCCTTCGAGTGTTTTCATGACTCAGTGGAACACTCGTTGGCTGGGTATCAACAGAAATGTGAGGTATCAAAGGCATAGCCTATATATGATTGGTCAAATGAAAAATTGATTTTTAAATATATAACACAGCCAGATATGTTTTTGAGTAGTTTATGTAGACTACTGCCAAAAAAGCGGTACAAAATATTTAAGTGATCTTACGTATGAATACTTGCCAGACCAATTGTGATCACACAAGAGCATAATTGTAAAACAGTGGTGCACCCACGTGTCTGTAGCTTATTATTTTGGAAAGTGAGCTTTGAAACTATTTATTTTTAAATAAGCCTAAATGTGAATGGACTCTTTACAATATCCTTTTATTTTAAAAAAGCTGGAACTTTTGAGAAAATTAAAGTTCTGTAACTCACGTATTTGGAGCATACCACTCCCCACCAACCAATCATCGCTGTCCATGATTCTCAAACCTTCCAAACAAGTGACCAATTACGACACACTTTACTACATTGGCTTTAGGATCTTTCGAGATAATTCTTGGTCTCTCTTTAAACTATAACTGTGTCATAGGTTGTAGTTCTTGGGATTTATTGATCTATGAAAGGACTAATCTAAATACTGAATTTGTTGGTGATCTATTACTGTTACTGTAATTTTATTCTTTAGTTAGCAGAAGGCGTGTGTTGCCACCAACTCTGGTGTATTTAATAAGTTGAGTCTATAGATGATTTAAACACAGTTATCGCTAACTTTTGTATTTTATATGTAGCACCTCCCTTAAGTGCAATTTCAGTAGCCCCCACCCCTTGACCCTCCAGACCATAATTCTGGGTGTGCCATTGTTGTAGACTACAAGCTTATTGCTACGAAATACCCACAGATTATAATGATAATATCAGCAATGATAGATGCTAAAAGATATGTTGAAAAAGTTATTTGCTACTGTTTAGAGTGATTAATGTGCGTATAACCCGAACGGGTAGTAAGACGCGGTGTTAATAATATAATAATAATAATAATATAATAATAATAATAATAATAATAATATAATAATAGAGTGATTAATCAGGACTTACAGTGATAATAGTAGCAATAATAGCTGCCACAAGATATGTGATTACTGTTCTTTGGTTGACTTCTTCGTTAACTTTACTTCCACTAAAAGCATCCTTCTTTTTCTTCCAAGTAATCCTAAAAATGTTGAAAAATATATTTTATAAATGATAATTGTGTGTGTATTTGTATAGCAGTGCATGTGTATGTTGGCAACTTATTTAAAGGATGTTTTTTTAATATACACAAATTATATAATATATGGAATAATAACACTGCTATTATATAAGTACTAAAAACAAAAGCATATATTGGAATATATTTCTTAATTCCATAGTTAAAAATAAAATTGTATCTCTTTAATAAATATTTAGTTTCAACAAACCTTTTTTTTTTGTACAGCATCTTACATTTGAGCTATATACCTATTTACTAATTACACTAATGTATTAAGGATGAGAAAGGTTGGATTTAGAGTAAATGTACCCACATTAGTGTGGAGTAAGAGTGTAAAACCATTTAGTAAGAATCACCCACAGTGCACCTGACTGGGATTTGGACCCCAATCTCTTCATCATCATCAGGCCATTCTATTGCGAGAATGACACCCTAAACCTCCGAACCGGGTTCACCAAATAACTACTTTATGAAAACCTTAATTTGTTTTATTACAAATATACATAGATAAATTTAAAATATATCTTTCTAATAAATTAGAAAACTATAAAAATACCTTTTTTTGGCTGGACTGTGGTAAATTAACACATGCTCATCAATCTAGTTTACAAACAAACCCATTGAAAATAGGAATAGTATTGATGTTAATGTTTGAGTCTAGTATAATTTACCATAGATATATGGTCCCAGCAATGGTAGCTATGACCACACCAACTAGAACCAACCACACCATCACTCCGGCCAAGAACCGGAACAGGATTAGGATCACGATGCAGAATGCTTCAAACAGATTACAACACATAGTAAGAGTGAGAACATTTCACGACCAGGATTATTAGTATTATTGTGGATGAAATTCAATCAGGATTATTTTGAAAAAAATATTTCTAACTGAGATTCAAAGCTCAATCTTTCGGTTTAGTGCCCCAATGTTTTACCAATTGAGATTTGCACAGGACACATATCTCCATTATTCAAATAAGTAGTTTTAGCTATCATAATAGATTTTCATACTAAAATGCAAAGCTCAAGAAATTGCACCACAATTTTCCAGAATAGAGGGCAGAAACCCATACAGGAAAAAATAATCTCATCACTTCTTAGTTGTTTTTTGCCGAGTCTCCCTTACCGTTGCTGCAATACTCACATAAACTAAGTACGGTTATATTTTAGGGATTGGGAAAGGTTTAATCCAAAGAAAAAGTACCCACATTTGTGTGGTGGGAGAGTTGAAAACAATTTTGAGGAAACCACCCTAATTTCACCTTAGCAGGTGTTGAACCCTTGATATTCATGTTATTGGCAGTCTAGTCTATGAGAAGTGGGTCTCATAGCAACTGTTTGTAACATAAGCCTGACCATAAATAGCTGGTGACAATAAACACACACAGGCTAGCCAACACTGTGGATAACATATTATTATTGTATTTCAAACTAAAATAATAGCACACATGACTGTTCTCTCCATTTTTCTGCTGGTACATGTCCACTAAAAAATTAATATTCACAATGTCTTGATGTTTGTTACCAATTGTATAAGGATAAAGGAACATACTCATTGCGATGATGCAGAGGTAGAGAATTTCTTTCCAACTCATGTTGATGTCTTCAGATGCTTCCTGTAGCAAATAAATGGTTTGTTTTAGTTTTAAAATTTCTGAAAATTATGATTGATGAATAGATTTTAACTGTTAAAAAAATCTATGGTAGAAATAATGTACAAACAATAGAATCAAGCATAGGACAAATGTAATCATACCTGCCAATTTTCTATAAAATAAAATGTGTATTTGTATAGTAAGCTGTATCAAAGTCAGTCCTTAGTAAGTTTGGCCTTTTCTAGTGGTATTTAAAAAGTTAAAAAAAAACAGAGAATCGAGGAACTTTCAGCTGTGAAAAAAATCCAGGGTTAAGGTGAAGTTCTTATAGTAAAATTTCTACAGGAGGGTAGGCTTAGAAGATATGAAAAAAAACTTTAAAAAATGCTCACAATAATGACCAAATTCAATTATATCATTTGTATCATCTTATCATCAATTATAAGATTGCCGAACACAGGAATTGACAAATGAATATAATTAATATAGTTAGCTTAAATATTAACTTTTAGAAGAGATATAATAGCCAACACCTTAGCTCAGCCGGTTACTTGTCTGTCTCCTGAGTAAAGGGTCCTGGGTTCAATTCCTGGCATGACCAAAAGATTTATCATTGGTAAAATGTGGGTTTACCCTTTCAAATTGATGAATCAACGGCATGGGACTGGGTGCTATGCCTATCCTAGTCTTAAGTTATATTATAAGGCATATTAAGCTACGACAAGCCTAACAAACCTGTGGTGAAAAATATATGGCTTGAATAAAAAATTGAGCCAGACCACATGCTGGAAACAGTCATGAATGTAAAAAATAACTGATACAATACCAACTTTCTTACCAAGGCTACATTGTCTAAATATATTATTAATACATACCTGGAAAAAATCTTTAATCCCAGTTTTGGACACAATTGTGTTCTTTGTTGATGAAGTAATTTCCGGCACACATCGGTTCAGGTATTTGCGACTAAAAACAAACATCAACTGATTGAGTTCATATGTCAACATTTCTAATAATTTATAAAACATAGTATTATTGGTGCTTGATACTTCAAAGGGTAAATCTAGGGATGCATTATTTATATTTTGACAACTGAGACAGAGGGGTAGAAGAAAGTTACTCTAAAAGAAATGGACTTTCAGAATTATTTGGTGTTTATGTTTTAGTGCCCATAAAGAGAGAATTTAGAAAAAAAAAGTTTTTTTTATTAATTAAAGCTCAACTTTGTAGGGATACTAAAACGTATAAATCAAATAAAGTATAAAATGTTAGCAAGATGATTATATGTGATATTTATGATCATAATTTGGTTCAGTTTGTTCTTTATACTTTTTCCTGGTATTTTAATCCAAGATCGTTAATAGAACTCTATTTTTTTCAAGCTAGATTTTGTTTAATTTTCACACCTTTGTTCTGCCTTCTATTTTGTAAATCGAGTTTTAATTTTTCCACTCTGAATATTATTTAGGTATCTGTAATTATTTTGACTAATCATCTGCGCTGAATCAAAAAATACAAAGATAACACGTGTATTATGTCTGCAGGTCTAAGGAACTTATTTTTGATTTTTGGAAAAAGGGTTTGATATCTGACACATTACTAGTAAATTGTAGAGAAGGGCTTTATAGGGCATGCATTGCACCCACATTTACATATGTAGCAGAAATATGGACATTGTATCTAAGAGATACAAAATAAAAGGGAGGCCATGAGGATTAGGTTTTTGGGGAACATGGCAGATATCACAAGGAGAAACAGGATTAGGAATAAAGTCTGGGCAAGAGTTGTACAGGGAGTAGGCCTGCATGAGATCGTAGAGGAAGCAAGGGAGAGATAGTATGATTGTGTAATGAGGATGGAAACGAAAATAATCCCAAGGAGAGTGATGAAGATGAAGCATGTAGGAGATAGATCGCAATGCAGACCAAGAATGTGATGGGAAGAGTGGATAACACTAAGCTTATGAGTGAGAGGAGAAGAATGGTGAAAGGCAGTGGCGGTTGGTCCATGTAAGCATTGAAAGCACTGCTTGCCTACTTTCAGCGAAATAATTATTATTTTATCAAATAAATAAAAATAACTTAAATATTTTTAAAATTCCATATTTGTCCCCTATACAATCAGTAGAGGTGGAATAAAAACTAAGTTTAAACTGCCTCTTGCTACCGTGGAATGAAAGCATTACTATAAATATCCACCTAATGCCCATTGACAATATTGGAGCATGCGTAGTGTCAATTATACTTTAGTTGTGTTTACTGGCGGGTCTCGTACGTGTAATTTGTTTTACCGAGGTGTTGGTCTTTGTCTTTTATTTTATTTACTATACTATTTATTTTATTTTAATATAAATTTATATTTTCAATATATGTGTGTGGGTAATGAGGAATGTGTAGTTAGTAAGTTATTAGTGAAATCGTTTTCAACTTTTCAATATTTTGCTTTTAAAAGTGAGATTGTTAAAACTGGTAGATCTTCCGCAACTTACTTTCAGTAATTTTTATAGTAATCCATAGATTTAAGTTAATTTATTTTCATGATTTTTTTTTTTTTTTTTCCTGTACTTCCAAAAATTAGTTCATGATTTATAGTTTATTTTGACTTAAACTATGCTCCCAATAATTTAATGCAAAAAATAATAATTCAAGGTTGCTTGCCCAGCTCCTGAGCCCACCAACCGCCACTGGTGGAAGGACAGAGGAAGATGTAGGCATTTGACATTTGAAACATTTGTTTATGATGTTCTATTCATAATGCCATTTGCTAGGAATGGATACATGATTCTTAGACCAGAGTAAGGCACACTAAGCATTTCAGTAGTACTTATTTTACTCAAAGGGTGTTTACGCAAGTGTTGAGTTATTTTAAATATTTCTATTTGTAGGGAAACCATTTTCACTATCTTAATTAACAAAGTTTTATTTTAAAATAAACACTCTTAGGGACATCCTCTGATATTCTTATTTTTATAAAACAAACTGTTTTTATTGTAGTGTATTAAGGTTTTACTAATACATAATTAAAATTTAGATAAATGTGAACAAAGCAACAAAATTTTTAGAGAAGATTACCAACATTGTTTATAATAGAACAAAAGTTGGTTTATCAATTTAATACAAATTTTTTCACAACAAAAAAATCAAATGTTAAAAGACATTTCACAACTAACTTGAACAACTTAGAACTTGATTATTGTATTGTTTACAACTATGGGGTAGATCGTTGCCCCTAGTGTTGGCATAATTTAGATAATAAAGTGTTATCGTAATGAACTCACTAGCCTGTTGAGCACTTTTCAACACACTCTCTGTTCACATTCTGGTAGTTGAAGAGAATTTTCTCAGCTTCTGTCACAAGAAGCAACCTGCAAACATTTAGACAATCTTTTAAGTTTTTTTTTACCATCGTGTCTTACTACCCGTTCAGGATATATGCATGTGTATTAATTGTGCTAGTGGCTTAAGGACAAGTAAGATTGAATTTGGAAGAAGAAGTGCACTCACATTTCGTGGAGGTAAAGAGGAAAACCATTTTGAAAAAAAAGCATCTCAATACATCCTATCAGGATTCGAGCCTCAATGTACCCATCATCCACAGTCTAATAGTCTATTGCGATCGTGACGCCTTAGACCATGCGGCCATCAAAGTGGGTAGGCTTATCTAGCAATTAGAAACTCGATAGTAAACTTATTAAACGTTAAGACTTAGTTAGATTGCTCTAGAAATATACATAGAAGAATTAAATTAATAGATTAAACAGTTGCTAAATTGGTAGATGTACTATGTGAAATTACAAGTCAAAATGTATAATTAGAATTTACTTTTGTTGAAAAAACATATTATCAATATGAACATTTATATACAATTAATAATACATCATCAACTAGAACATACACGAGTTGATGACAAGTCTAAAATATATGTTTAAATGTTAAAATGTTGTTACAAAAACTTAAATATATACAATATAGTATGGTACAAAACATTGTTTTAAGTTCAAATATGTTGTGAAATAAAAGGGTAAAATTTTAAGGTTAACATCTGGCAAACAAATTTAATGAAGTAATTAAGTGATGTGGAATAACCTAAGTCTTATCTCTTTCCTTGTACCATACTCCTGGAAGTGAGTCATCGTGAAAAACACAAAATGTTATTACAATGGCAAGATGTTACCACCAAGGACAAGGAAAGAGATAAGACTTAGATTATTCCATATCACTTAATTACTTAATTAAATTTGTTTGGTCAATGTTAACTTTAAAATTTTACCCTTTTATTTCACAACATATTTGAACTTAAAACAATGTTTTATACCATACTATATTGTATATATTTAAGTTTTTGTAACAACATTTTAACATGTAAACATTTATTTTAGACTTATCATCAACTCGGATATGGTCTAGTTGATGATGTATTATTAATTGTATATAAATGTTCATATCTAATAATATTTTTCACCAAAAGTAAATTCTAATTATACATCTACCAATTTAGCAACTATTTTATCTGTTGATTTAATTCTTTTATATATATTTCTAGAGCAATCTAACAAGGTCTAACCCGCCTCGGTGGCATAGTTGGCTGATGCGCTAATCGTGTTGAGCTCGACTGCTGAGGATGGGGAGATCGAGGTTCGAATCTCAGTCGGGTTAACTGGGGGTGGTTTTTCCTAAATGGTTTTCCACTCTCCTTCTACGCAAATACAGGTTCAATTCCTCTAATTCAACCTTACCAATTTGTAATCCATTAGCGTAATTAGTACTTAAAGTGTATAACCCGAACAGGTAGTAAGACGCGGTGCTAAATAATAATAATAATAACTAAGCCTTAACTTTTAATTATAACCACTCCTTACTTTCAACTATTTTTAGAATGTTTTATAAATTGTTGATAGTAAAAATTTATTTTAAATCAAGTGTATTGATTACATTAGATAATTTCCTTTAAATTTATTAATAACTAATATTTTATAAATGTACACTTTTGTCTATTTCAGAGAAGAAATAAATCTGGTAACTGTTCATTTACTAATTTAAATATTATATTCCTGTGTCATGAATAAACTTTTTTTTTCACAAACTCATTTATCTTCAAATCAATTTATAGCTTGTTCAAATAAACTTCTAAATGTTTATGAATAGTATTGTATTTACTTCTTTTTTGTCTGGTCCTCTCCATAGCAGGGGAACTTGTTTGCATCTGCAATGGGATTCTTTCTGCCGCAAATATTGCCGCACTTGTCGTAGCCATTGATGATTCTGAATGGGTCACCATTTATTCCACAATATGCAATCAGGCATCCCTGTAGAACAAACAACGTTTTGAGAGTGCTTAAGATCGATTGTTTAAATATTATTTAAAATATGATTTTAAAGAAACAAATAATTTAATTTCAATCGAGTCCACTAAGCCGTTTCATGTTAACAATTTTCATCAACTAATGTTAAAATTAAGGTATTTGTTAAAAGTCTTAAGGGCTATATGCAAGAACTCCACTAAGTGGATGCTACGTGGACACTAGCATGGGTTTGCTTGCATCATCATGGGTTAAAAGGTGGCCTGATAGTGTGCTCAGGACCACACTATTGGTCCACTAAGCATTCACTAATATTTTTGCATACCACTCTTTTATGAGAAGGCTGTAGGCCTATTTATCGTAAAAGTGAAAATTGACTTTATCTTATTTTCTTTCAATACTCTGTGAATCACTAATAGCCTGGAATCCTTGAATTTCCCAGCACGCAAAGGCCTAGAAAACTTATTATTCTAGGGGGATCCCCTAGAAACACTGTCTTTATATAATACATGTGGAATACCAAATTAAATATTACCATTGAATATTATAACTTATAAAGGTTTAATAAAGTTTTGGCAATCTTAATATGTTTCACACTTTAGGATAATTTTCAACCAAAGTTTTGTGTGTTTGGATGTTGACTAAAATACTAAGAGGAAAAACAATATGTTTAAGTTTGTATCTGTGTCTATGGAACCCCTTACCTGAGGAGTCCTTCCATTCCAAGGGGGTCCAGCGCCCCTCCCCCGCCCCCCCAAACCCGCCATTCTAAGTTCATGGACTAATAATTTAAATCTTAAATCTTCAGAAGTAAAAGATCACTTGGTACTTTATAAACAATCATTATGTTCAAATGGTATGTACCAGTGAGATAATGAAGCCAAACAGGAGAATGAGGAAGAAAATATCCGTGCAGCTTCTGTTCTTGTTCTTCTCAACATCTTCAACAAATTTACTGGTAGCTGTGCTATCGAGCTGCAACAAAAAGGTTGACCATCAGATAATATGGTAGCCTTACAACTTTTTCCAGTTATATACCCCCTTGTTTGTAAATAATTACCTTAATTACTCCAAAAGTTTAAATTTTAAAACAAACAAATCAATTCTCCCAAGTTGTACTGATGTTGTTTTTAAATTAATTACTTAAATTAGGAAGGGTGCTATTTTGATTAAAACATTAAAGCACCATCAGTTCTATTTTACATATCAGACTATAAAAAATCAACACACATAGTCTATTCTATAAACTTCGCTTGTTAATTAGGCACAATTTATTTGCAGCTTTTACATAAAAAGGGGGGGAAACACTAACGAGAATACAAATTAAAATTTGAATTAAAATACACAACTAATGATGTAATGTTTCAAAGTATATAGTTATTTTTATATTAGGTAAACTTGAAGCCAAAAATAAGCTCCCAACCCTAAACTATTTTTTGCGTACCTCGGTTTGAAAATAACTTATCTAATTCTTAAATTAAGTAGCTCAATTATTATCTAAATCATATTATTTGACTAATAATGATGATCACCCATCTCACCTCTGTCTTCCCTGCCAATGGCTCAACTTTATCCCCTCCACTGCAGCACGAACCCATGGTGCTTTCGTACCTAGAGAATTCACCTGAATTAAACAAGTTGTACAATCAAGATCTGTAATAACTTGCTTCTATAGTCTAAGGCAGCGTTTGTAAACTCACGGCCCGCGAGACATATCTGACCAGCCCGCTTGGATGCAGTCATATACGCACAACAAATACAATAGTTTCGTTTGAGTATGCACACAATTTTGAATAGTACTTACACAATTCTAGTGAAAACTTCTAGAATTTAACTAATCCAAATAAACATCTGGGTAAATATATATTTTTAAAAATATTTTAAATATATATTTGTCATCAAATAGCTAGTATGGATCTCCATGGTCTAAGGCGCTACTCTCGCAGTAAGTAGACTTTACTGTCAATGACGGGAGACTGGAGGTAGAATCTCAGTCGGGTGTGCTGAAGGTGGTTTATCCAAAATGGCTTTCCACTGTCCTTCCACGCAATTCTGGGTTCACTTTCTTGAAATATAACCTTACTACTCCATAAAACCATTTGCGTAATTAGTAGATAAGTTGGTGCTAAAAAAATAATACTAAACGCTTCGAATCAAACTTAAAATAACAAAAAAAAGTTGGCAATTCATTTTTTTTTAAATTTAATTTACTTAAGATGGCCCCACCCCCTTTTTTACTTCGGGGAGTCATGAAATGTTAACACAGATAATACATGGAATACTATCACGTGACACGGGATCATTGGCGATGGATATAGACCTAGCAAATTGCCTAAAGATCTGAGTTTGAGCCCCAAACACGGAGGGATCCCCGTGAAATCGATTTGCATCAGGTCTTCTCGTAGATGGTTTATAACTGGCTTGTGTTTTCATGCACTTTAACTTTGCATCTCTTCGAGTGGTGTGAAGCTTCACCTACCCACTCCTACTATTTAGACAACCAATCACCCAATAAGGTTTTTTTTTACTTAAAACTCGCTGATCACGACATTCTATCAAGCAAGCCAGGTCCATTGGACGAACGATGCTCGCTCGTTAACAGGAAATAATACAAGTCATCATCAGGGGGTTTAGCTGACACTGTTATACTTCCAAGGACATGTGCAAGCGTGGATTGAAATCTTACCAGGATAAAATTTAAAATAATATTCTCTCACATAGTATTATTTTTAGATGTAGAACTCTCTAATCTCTCGAATCCTATGGTATTCGAGATATTCAAGATTCTTAAAAACCTAAAAAAATAAAATAAAATAAAACTCGAATACAAATATGAAGACCTTGATTTGATAAAACTTAAAAAAATTGTATCAATACAATTAATTTACTCAACAATTTGTTATTTTTATTGTTTATAGAGTAATAAATAGATTTTACAATTATTATTATTATTATTATTATTAGCACCGCGTCTTACTACCCATTCGGGTTATACGCACTTACGCTAATGTGTAATGTTAGGGTGATTGTGAAATGAAATGAAGGACCTACAGTTTAACGTGGAATCCGAACCACGGTGGAGGTCTGGCATTCCCCACATTCACAAGATGTCTTGTCAGAGGTGAAGGAAGGGTTTGGTAATCAGATAAATTTTTTTATTTTTTATTTTACAAACAAAATATCATCTTGTCCTTTTAAATTCAATTTGAAATATTTTCACTTTAGAATTAAACATTTTTAGGAAGTCAAGGATTCGAATTCGGATTCGAGGATTCAAATTTGGATTCGAGATTTGAAATAAACTTTAAGATTAAGATTCGATAAATATAGGACTGAACCCATCACTAGCTATTTTTTTATAGATATTGGTTGATTTTAGTTATTCAAAGCTAGAACTGCATATCACATGACTTGACGTATAAATATATGGAAGTAGGATCTAGTAGCTATTCTAGCTGTCAGATAATATTCGTCCAATTAAAATAAGGAATGTAGATAGAACTCCTCCAAAATAAATGTGTTGGTAGTCTCTGGTCGTATCAATGTAGCTGTGAATATAAGAGAAGTGCGTGTGGGAGATAATTGACCATCCCACTACACAACAAGAGGAAACCAAAGACTGGGTAGTATGGCAGGCTTGCGCACAGCTTATAATCGTACTGTTGTCGTACATATATTCGACTCCCACCACCAGCTCCAGAGTAATTCACGGACAGTTGAAGATCATTTGTAACCGTCTCACGTAGTGTGCTAAGTATCTCACTGTCACATCTTCTAAGGGGTCAGAGGGGCTGGTATATGTTTTCTGTCCAGTGTTTTGTCTGTGGTTTAGTGTGGTTTGGAACAATAGAGCTATATTACACATTTTAACATTCTAGTACATCAAACATTTTAATATTCTAGTAAAGAGCGTCATAATAAGAGTAGTTCGGAGAATCAAATTAAATCAACAAATGTAGTTAAAATAAATATAGTATGAGTGAAAAGAATTAGATGAATATATATAACATATAATTCAAATAGTAGCTTTAATTAAATAAAACCCACTTCGGTGGCCGCATGGTCTACTACTCGTGTCAGCTAAGATTGCCGAAGATGGGTAGATAGGGGTTTGATCCCAGTTGGGTGCACCGAGTGTGGGTTTTCCCTAAATGGTTTTACACTCACCCTCCACGCAAATGCGGTTGCACTTCCTGTAAATTAAACCTCCCTAATCTAACACAATAGTGTTATTAATGCATAGGCGGATAACCCGAATAAGTAGTAAGACGCGGCGCTTAAAAGAAAATATAAAAAAAGATTATATGAGTGAAGAGGAACAAATTGATACCGTATAAAAAAAGGTAAAAAATAGTCATAACGTTCAAAAATATCTAGCTACAATTCAAATAAGTACCTGTGTATGATATTTAGGCACGTAACAAAAGAAAGTGAGTATAAATTTGTGCTACTTGAATATACGAATATGAATTAAAAACTGACCATTAAAAATACAGTAGTTTCTTTTCAACGTGTCTTAAATTACTCTTCCTGGTCCCCTTCTTATTTGTACTTTGCCTCTATGACATCACTCAATAATCCATTTCTTCTCATAATGTGAGCCATGGACTTGGTCCTTTTATTTTATTTTTCTTAAAATCACCTTCAAAATGGTTCTATTTTCATATATTCTTCTTATTAGAACTTCTTCATTAGTCCACTTCATCCTCTCTGTTCTCCTCCAACACCACAAATCAAAGATTTCCAAATATTTATTCTAGTTTTTTTCCCCCCCAGGGTCCGTGTTTAAGCCACAAACAACAGATGCGTTTGGTTAAATTTAAGCTTAACCTTTTTTTAGTATTTGTCATCAGCATAATGAGAGTATAATTCATTTACGAGCTAGGTTTACTTGGATGACAGCTCAAAATATTGCTAGAAGTAGTCCCTAATATATCACTACGCCAACAGCTGACATCCATCACTTTGGATGACTGTAATGAAAACAGATGGTAATATATTAATGTGATAGTTAACCACAGTAATTTAGGCCAATATTATTTATATATTTATTTGAGGTCGGACACAAAGTTTATTTATAGTTTTATTCCCCTTAAAAATATTAACACCACTTTCACAAAAACTTCTAACGAACATTGCTTCAAAATTCTGACACAAGAATTTAAACCATGTGGTCGAACATGACGGTAAAAAAGTTTTTTTTTACAATGATACAGGCACGCAGGTGATGAAAATATTTTATTCAGTTAAATATTTCGAAATACGATAAAATACTCATAAAATCATTTGTTGTATGTAAAAAAAGGTATTTTCTCTTTTCCAAGTAAATACGATGCCTGTATTAAAAGATATTAATACATGCAATATATTACACATAATCAATAACGTTCCAAAACGAAGAATAAGTACTTTCAATAATGTTTAAAATATTGTTTCGAGTTGGATAAAAAGATATAATTTAAAAAAAATGATATAGTACGAGAAAATTTAAAATTACGTTATTTTAAATGTAATATAGAACAGGTAATTAAAGAACTTTACATTTACAACAAAACAGTGATTTTTTACAAGTGTTGGCAACCCAAAACTGATTTTCTAACTGTCATCCAAGTAAAATCAATCGTGAACGGACTTAATTAAATATTAAATGGGGTGATGTTGGGGGAGGGGGTGAAGCTCTGCTCAAATTTCGCGATGCCCATGACAAAAATACTCACGATCTGTTGAGATGGCTTATACATATAAAATGTAATTATTATTTTGAGCACCTCGTCTTACTACCCATTCAGGTTATACACTTATTTATCAGTTACGCTAATGGAGTAGGGATGAAGAAGGTTGAATCTAGAGGAAATGTACCCACATTTTGTATGGAGATAGAGTGAGAAACCATTTAGGGAAAACCACCCACAGTGCAGCCGACCGGAATCAAACCACGATCTCCCCGTCATCGGCAGTATAGTCAACTAAGAGAGAAGCACCTTAGTCTATGCGGCCACCGAAGCTAGTAAAATTTAATCTAACGTGTCTGCTGAAGCGATTTTCTACATATTTTAAGAAGTGTTAGTCATAAAAACTTCAAAAATAAGGACCTTAACTCACCCTTTTTTCCATCTCACCTTAGTATAGTTTGTGGTAGCCTTCAAACTGGAGTAATGAAAACAGTTTCCCTGGAGATAATGAGACACAGATATTGCTCATATGGGTGCGTGTGCCCTCACGCGTGCGACCCGTGTCGGTCCCTGAAGGGAGCAGAAACAGGTGGACAACTTGATAAATGAACTATGAACAGGCATACCCCGCATTAACGTTCGAAATGAGCTCCGAGGCGAGTACATATCTAAAGTGTAAGTAAGGCACTAACTGTTGTTCATCTATCGATGCCTGTAATGCACTGCACAAGTCACATACGGGCATTACGGGCGTAAGAGGAAACCCGTATTAATCACTGGACAGTGGATTGCGAAAAAGGATAAACATACTAATCACTGGACTGTGGTTTGCGAAATAGAATAAATATACTAATCACTGGACAGTGGTTTGCGAAATAGAATAAACATACTAATCACTAGACAGTGGTTTGTAAAATGGAATAAACATACTAATCACTGGACAGTGGTTTGTGTAATAGAATAACATACTAATCACTGGGCAGTGGTTCGGGAAATAGGATAAACATACTAATCACTGGACAGTGGTTTGCGAAATAGGATAAACATACTAATCACTGGACAGTGGTTTGTAAAATGGAATAAACATACTAATTACTGGATTGTGGTTTGTGAAATAGAATAAACATACTAATCACTGGACAGTGGTTTGTGAAATTGAATAAATATACTAATCACTGGACAGTGGTTTGTGAAATTGAATAAATATACTAATCACTGGACAGTGGTTTGTGAAATATAATAAACATACTAATCACTGGACAGTGGTTTGTGAAATATAATAAACATACTAATCACTAGACAGTGGTTTGCGAAATTGAATAAACATACTAACCACTGAACAGGGTTTGCTAAATAGAATAAATATACTAATCACTGGACAGTGGTTTGCGAAATAGAATAAACATACTAATCACTGGACATTGGTTTGTAAAATGGAATAAACATACTAATCACTGGACATTTGTTTGTGAAATGGAATAAATATACTAATCACTGGACAGTGGTTTGTGAAATAGAATAAACATGCTAATCACTGGATTGTGGTTTGTGAAATAGAATAAACATACTAATCACTGGACAGTGGTTTGTGAAATATAATAAACATACTAATCACTGGGCAGTCGTTTGTGAAATAGTTTAAACATACTAATCACTGGACAGTGCTTTGTGAAACAGGATAAACATACTAATCACTAGACAGTGGTTTGTGAAATGGAATAAACATACTAATCACTGGACATTGGTTTGCGAAATGGAATAAACATACTAATCACTGGACAGTGTTTTGCGAAATAGGATAAACATACTAATCACTGGATAGTGGTTTGTGAAATAGAATAAACATACTAATCACTAGACAGTGGTTTGTGAAATGGAATAAACATACTAATCACTGGACACTGGTTTTCGAAATAGAGTCGGCAAATAATCACTGGACAGTGGTTTATGAAATAGAATAAACATACTAATCACTTGACATTGGTTTGTGAAATAGCTTAAGCTGGATTTGAACCCACAAACATCAGCTCCTGAGGCGAGCGTTCTACCCCAAGAAAGTCACTGAGCACGTAAGTAAATAATCGCTGATATTTTATAAAGTAATACATTGTAGGGTTGAAAATTTATTTTCAAATAAATTATAAAACAAGGGCAACATTAAAGACTCCTTTGAGGTTAATCGTCCGACTTCATTAATAGTCGGAAGTGCGCTGAGAAACGCAGGTAAATGGTCACTAAGGAAGGAACAAAAAAACAACCAATAGCTCATGTACATCCACCCATCTAGTCGCGAGTGATTCCGACAGTAGCTCCCTGGTTGCGTGGCACGCAATAACTCAAGTACAGTCTCAGTCTAAATGAACAACATTTCACCTAATACCAGGTACTCGACTACAGGTCTACCAACATTTTTGATCGCGCGCCTCATGACAGTGAAATCAAATAGCACCCACCCACAATATATAAAAAAAAAATACAAGAGGGGGGTGGGGGACTGGGCCGCCGGGACACCGATCTTGGTGGGCTGGTTTGATTCGGGTTGCCGCAGATACTTTACCCTAAAATAAATATATTCATTCAATTCTAAATCATTGTTTTTATTACATTTCAATCAAGAGTTCCAGTGAGTAAGTCTAAGGTTCCCAAGCTACATCATTTGTGAACATATATGGTGACATTAAATTTAAAATCATCCTGTTTGATGTTTCTTGATATTGTTTATAAACAAACGTAAAGTGATCTATACAAGTAGCGAGTGGAGGTTCGTTTTAAAAAACTTAAACATATCAATAAAGATACCACCCGCCTCGGTGGCGTAGTTGGATAACGCGCTAGTCGTGTTGAGCTCGACTGCTGAGGACGGGGAGATCGAGGTTCGAATCTCGGTCGGGTGAACTGGGGGTGGGTTTTTCCTAAATGGCTTTCCACTCTCCCTACACGCAAATGCGGGTTCACTTCCTCTAATTCAACCTTCCCCATTCCTAATCCATTAACGTAATTAGTACTTAAAAGCGTATAACCCGAACGGGTAGTAAGACGCGGTGCTAAATATTATTATTATTATTCAATAAAGACACCCAACTTTTGTCTAAGCATTTAGAAGCATTTTTGTTCATGTTAGTAGAAAATAGAACCTGAGTATTGGTAATGTATCTGAAATGACCTCGGGATTATATTAACTAATAATACAGTTATAAATAAACACTTCGCCTCAGCACTTCAGCTTACACCGAAACATATCGTCAGTGGTAGATGTTATTATCTGTTAAGGTCCTTCATATCTGTCGTCCCGGGCCGTTTGAAATCAGCCAGTCCACCCCTTACAGGGGGTGTTGCTATATTTTATGTATAATACGATGGAATATATTTACCATTTAAACGTTTATAAAATTTTGAAATCTAGCTATAAAAAAGAAATACAATAGGAGTTCTGACAGTTCACCTAATCCTACCCATTGAGATATGAATGAATCCCTGGATATTAATATGACGTTGGAAATGAGTGCCAATACATTTTTTATAGATAATATTTCTAAACATGGTAGTGCAGTTATATTATAAGAGCAAAGCTATGTCGCAATGCATCATGGGCCTTGCCCGGTGAAGTCACGCAGTCATTATAAACGCGGGCAACAAGTCACCATGGCGCAGACACGCCTTTTGTCTCTTCTGTTTGAAAACCTCCAATTTGGGGCACTTTCAGAAATTGATTAGATGGTGCTCTTTATGCTGTTTCCTTAGCTGTTGCGCGGGTTGTATCGAGGATATTTGTTAGAAAGAGGCTGATGGTCGGGGGGGGGGGGGGTGGAGGGAGACAGAGCAATGTTTATATGTTTCAGCCGTTCTTGGTCGATTGGCTGCTATAGAAGTAGTGACATACAGACTCGTGGATAGTGGTGGCGTCATCACATCATTTATTATTCATTCCCGTAGTGCCGAAGAAAGTCTGCAGCTGTCACTAGGGATAGATAGACCCCCCCCCCCCCAAGACCCTTGCTGTAGCTCTTTCTCCAAGTTATAACAAATATTGATTTATTTTGTTGGCTAGTTATTACAAGATAAAACTGTGAATATAGTACTTTTTAATCTATTAATTCAAATACTATAATATCTCTTGTTGCCACAACCACAAAAAAAGAGGTAGTTTTCTTAATATATATTTTCTTCTTTCAATGAGCTATAAAAACGCAAATAACACAGTAATCCTTAGTGAAGTATTATTAAAGTCGTTCGAATTTTTTTTATTGATAATATAGTATTAGTAAGCAAATGATAATATTTTTCTAATAGGTTGACGTTAGTGACTTTAAGCCAATGTTTGCTTAAGAAACTTTTCCTAACTGTCACCCCCTCTGCCATAGATAGGGTGTATATATAACGCTAATAAAATTATTAACACTAACCTAAAAAACCTAAAAAAAATTGTTTGTATTTTCTAAAAGTTTTTCTCCTACCAAAAACCAGCAAAAACTAAAGGCAGCAAAAAAAATCATTAAAAGGATCCCGTCATTTGTATGCTATTTCCGTCAAATTGTAATATGCTTGCTGTCAGTCGGTTCTAGTCGGAAACACTCTCGTGTTAAATGCACTGCACACCTCAAAGGACACTCAACTGTTTCAAGGTTAAGGTGACTAACCTTCCCAGAGCTGTGGTGGCACGCGTCCTCTCTACGGGTAAATGTGTTTTTAGGATCTCAGTTGTAAACAAGTTGAGACAGTGGTGCTAATCACCCAACCTCACAAAGAACATGGCTGTCGGGAGTGACTCATGTCACTTATGTAACATACACATAAACACAAAGGACCTACCCAAATTTCCACATTTTCCAAATGTATGGTTTTGGACATAGCGTCATTTCCTCAACTTCCCTGTTTTTTTTACTTAACTTAACTTAACCTGAACATGTCACTTTTCTCCCACTCCCTGGACGAAAAAACTAACATTTGTACTCCCCTGATTTTAACCAATTACATCCATTTTGTATGAATTTTCTACTCTCCTATGGTTTTTTATAATAACTTTAAAACATAAACATAAATCTTTAACCTCAATAAACATTTTGACCCCGCCTGAAACATGCCGTGGCCTTCAAATTGGAAACTACTGTGATAATGTGTTACGGATGAGGAAGTTTGAATATATAGGAATTACACCCACATTTGCGGAGGTAGGGTGGAAAAAAACATTTTAAAAATAAAAATACCTTTGGTACACATAACCGCGATTCGAACCTCCATCTTTACGACATCGGCAGTCCAGTCTATTTTGAGAGTGACGACTTCACTTTACCCATTTGGCTACCGCAACGGGTGTGTTAAAACGTAGGAATACTAAGACACGATTAAATACTTGCTTCATTAATTGTCTCACTTGTCACGATGCTATTTTGAAGGCCGTCAATTAGAATCAACTACTCCAGTGCAAGAAATACCGCCGAACGGGTATCATCAGATGAAAGCGACCGAGACCGGTCTCGGAACAAACAAATTCGGAATCAACGTCGCAAACACCCGCTTCGGTGGCCGCGTGGTCCAACGAGTGTACTCTCGCAGGTTCGAATCTCGGTTGGGTGGACAGAGGGGGGTTAGTCCAAACTTGTTTTCCAATCTATCTCCACGAAAAAGCAAGTGCCCTTGCTATAAATATAACCTCCCAAATCCCTAAAACTATTAACTTAATTAATACATAAGAATAAAACCAGAAAGGGTAGTAAGACCAGGTGCTAAAAAATAAAGTCGCAAATGAAATTGAATAATTTTAAGATTATGTATCCTCTCATAAATAGGTGATTATTTTATATATATATATATATATTAAAAGCATTTTATATTCTATTAGGGTGACCTGGTGGTTTAGGGGTAAGGTGTCAGACTTCTATGCTGGGGTCCGGGGTTCAATCCGCGGTCCCGGCACAGATTTATCTGATTGCCAAACCCTTCCTTCACCTTTGACAAGACATCTTGTGAGTGTGTGGAATGCCAGGCTTCCACCGTGGTTCGGATTCCACGTTAAACTGTAGGTCTTTCATTTCATCTCACAATCACCCTACCATTACACATTAGCGTAAGTGCGTATAAGCCGAATGCGTAGTAAGATGCGGTGCTAATAATAATAATAATAATAATAATAATAAATAATAATAATAATATAATAATATATTCTATTCAAGTACTAGCGGCTAGGACACGATCTAGGATTTCACACGTATTCTATTTTTTGTTTTTAAAAATCTATTTTAAGGTTTAATTTTATAACAGGAGGTAAAGTGATTGTTGTCCATGGCTCTGCCAAGTTATTAGGGTTCTTTGTGTCCATATATTGGATTTTTCAATTTTCCAATTTTTCTTATAGCTATTTTTCAAATAGCGTTCATTCAATCTTTCATATCTCTAGAACTTAATTTGTACGTTGCGTCCACCTACTTAAATTTTTCAACTTTCGGATTTTTCTCACATATATATTGTGTGTCCATACCATTTTCAACTCGCTAGAATATCAGGAAGTGGAAGAAAGAGCCCTAGGACAAACATACACTGAATGTATTTTATAAAATATTTACACAATATTTATTTTTTCTCTGATTCCATTCAAAAGGTTAAATATGTAGGCTAGCAGTTGTAAATAATAGTTTTCGTACCTATCACAGTGTATTTTGAAATCATGGTCTCGGATTAAGACGGACAAGGGGCTATGAACCAGAACAATGAGTCGTACAAAATTATATTAACAAATTACAGTATTTGTTTACTTTGCGCGCACAACTGATGTTAGCGTGTTTGTGTTTAATTGGAGCCACTAGAAGCGCGTGAACGCTCACAAATAAGAAAATGTATTTGGCTTTATTTTGTAGTAAGAAGAGGAATATTAAAAAAATAAATTAAGATTATTAGGGACGTATCTAGAAGTTTTTTTTTATCTGAAGAAAAAAGGGAAGCATTGTGGGGAACTCTCCCAACAATAGATGGCAAGGAGTTATTCTTTTTAACATTTAATTCCTGTCAAAACAAATTTTATAACACTTGAATAAACCCGCATCGGTGATCGATGTTATAATGCGCCACTTTCGCTATTGACTGGACTCCTTGATGACGAGGATATCAGGTTCAAATCACGGTTGGGTTTGCTGAGGATGTTTTTTTCCCCTAAATATTTTGTTCATTCTCTCGCCACGTAAATGCGGATACACTTCCTCTAAATTAAACCTTCCTCATCCTTAAAACATTGGAATAATTAGTAGATTTGCGTATAACCCGAACGGGAATGAGACGCGGCGACAAAAACCAAATAATCGAACAAGTTACCAGCCCAGGCATTGACAGGTAACACAAAAATAAGATATAAATCGTAGGCCTACATTCAGGAGGAGGAACTGTTTTTTACTCCCATAATACGATACGGCCCTGACTCTCATGATTGCATCACACTTTTTTTTCTGCACCGCGTTTCTTTAGCCGTTTGAGCTTGATTTGGGGAAGAAAGGCCAAATTTAGAGGAAATGTATTCACATTTGTATAAAGTCTTTATGGCAAACTATTTAGGGAAAAAAATACCCTTGGTACACCCAAACGGGATTCAAACCCCGATCTCATCGTAGTCGATGATCCAGTCTAACAAGAGATAACCACATTAAATCTTACACACCCTCATATATACACACTTTTTTCACACATGTATGGAGAGAAGATGTCTGTTTTTGTCTCTTGTTATCCAGAAATGATAATTCATAAATACTCGCTTCAGTGACCGAATGGTCTAAGGCGTCAGTCTAGTGTTAGACTGACCGGTTGGTGATGGGGAGATCAAGGTTTTAATCCAGGTCGAGTTAATGAGGATGGTTTTTTCTTAAATATCTTTTCACTCTCCCTCCATGTAAATGCGTGTAAATTTCCTCTAAATTCAACCTTCCTTATCCATAACCTACTGGCGTAATTAGTATATGTGCGTATAACCTCAAAATATAGTAAAACACGGTGCTAAAAAAAATATGTAATGAGCAGAGCCACGCTTAGGGGATATGTCCCTTTACCCAAAAATATTATTAATATTTATTTTTTGTATTCCTCCTCAATATCTAGGCTAGTGTTTTACTGGAATCTTGTAAATGACACAACATTTATGACCTTAATTATGTTCATAAATATATATAAATGGTTTGAGAGAGTTTTTATTTAAAAAAAAAACTTTTCATCTGTTGTGGCATTTTCTAATTATCCACTGTCAAAATAAATTTGGGAGCACGGCCTAGATTCTAAACCAAGATGTAATATAAATTGAACACTCACAGATCTAGCCTCAACAGGATTAGAATAGCTGCCTCCGTGTAGTTAGACCACTCTCCAACACTCCCCCTCGAAACACGACTTGAAAGGACCCGGTCGAAGGAAGTCTTGGAGAGAGGAAAACAGCATGACCACACCAAGTCACTGGAACTCTTCACCGTAAACTACCCTGACACCGACTGAATCGTCGAGGCCGATCACATCGCACTGGAGCTCTTCACTGTGACCCGTCCTAACACCGACTGAGCTAGCGAACCCGGCCGCAGCAGGGAGTTCACTATGAGCTGTTCTGATGCCGACAGAGTCGTTGAGGGCGGTCGCGACACGACTTTCCTCTTCACCTCGCGCAGGTTTCATTCTTTACTTACGAAGTTTGTATCATATCAGGTTAATTCATATTTCACTCGCAAAGCTAAGTCCTCACCCACGTGCTTGGCTCTAACCTAAAAGGTTGAGGTTCCCTCTCCGGCTTGTAAGATTAACTCAAGATATAAAATAATTGTATCACTGGCTGTGGCGTACCAAGGGAGGGAGGGAAAGCACGAGATGAATTTAAATTTAAAATAAGTCTCATCAAAAACTTAAATACCCTTTTGATAATCTATTCTTCCCAGATTATTTCCAGTAATTCTAAGAAGCCTTCGAAATACTTTTATTATGACATATTAAATAAATCATATAACCTAGTTTAAGTTTCTAACTATAAGGAATATTATTTTTATTATATGTTTCATTGAAATACAAGTACAACATTTAAAACTTATGCATGTATTAGCATTATAGTTTGCCTAGTTTTATAATACACCAGAACATATACGTAGTAAGGGCTTAAGTCGAAAAATTAAGCATTTTTCTACATTTTGTCATTAGTTTTAATTGAAACAGAAACTACATTTTTGAAAAAATGATCAAAAAACGCAAATTCTGAGTTTTAAATTTTAGTTTTACTTTAAGTTCTATTAATACTTATATAGTTAGTTCTTTCCACAATTTCTTTTTCAATAGTTGTTATAGATATAAGATTAAACCTCGGTTTTGTGGTGCCAATAAAAGAGGCACAATATGGGAGTGCTTTATAATAGGGTAGGAGAGGGCCACAGGAAACTCCCTCCCCAGCCCCCAAAGGCGTTGGTACGCCACTGATCACTGGTTAAAGGAAAGGTGTAACCTTTTAAGGAACCATCTATCAAGTTTTTGTGGTAATAATGAAATTGCTGCATTAATAAAATTAAAAGATAGTCAAAAAGTCAGAATTAAGATATTTTTTCTAATTATTTCTGGTCTATTTTGTAAACAAATTGTTTGTATTTTCTTCACCTCTTCTTCACGATTTTATTGTAAAGTTATGTATTCATATTTGGGAAGTACAACATCCATGGTCTTGTGGCCATGACTAAAACTGGGTGACCTTCATGTTTTCCTCTACGTAACCACAACAACACAACATGTTCTGTCTCGTGTTGCGATAAAGGAGAAGGAGATTTCCTCACCGCGTTCGGAGATATCAGAACAGTTCTCACGAGACAAAGGATTTTTGTTAATACACTTAAGGTGGAAATGATTCACCTTGGTGCTGTAGTTGGCTAACGCGCTAGTTTCGTGTTTAGATAGACTGCTAAGGATGGGCAGATTGAGGTTCGAATCTGAGTCGGGTGAACTGTGGTTGATTTTTCCTAAATGGTTTTTCCACTCTGGCTACACACAAATGCAGGTTCACTCTCTTTGAAATTCAACCTTACAAATTCCTAACCCATTAGTGTAATTAGTACTTAAGCGTATAACCCCAACGGGTAGTAAGACTTGGTGCTAAAAACAAAGTGGGAATGTAGCGGATGTGAGAAAGGGTAAATGTTTTTGCAGATTTCATCGCAGAACTTTTGTTTTTGCCAAAATAAATAAAATATTGCTTCTATACAAATATAAAGTTGCATTTTCTTCGCATGATGATATCAACAGTTCTTGAATATCTGTCATGAACATAGCGACATTAGATGAAACACTTTTTAAATTAAGAGAAAAAGTTGTCATTAAATTCTAGGACACCCTTAATAAGAGCTGTTGATATCATCGTGGGAAGAAAATTTAACTTTGTTTGTTTCTACTGAAGAATTATTAAATTAATTTTGGCCAATGCAATGTTCTGCTATAAAAAAACTAAAAGAAAAAAACCCAACAAAAACACTCCTTTTTTTCTCGTGCCCACTTACAACACCCTACCTTAACAAACACCTTTTGAAAATAATGTTCTCTAGGATGTAAATTACATAACATGTAATCTTACTTGCCTCATGAATAATAGCTCGCATCTTTTTGTGTACAAATAAAATTATTTTTTCAATGTTTGGACTTTTATAATCAATTGAACACTGCATAAAACTACTATGCAACTTAAAAACATTGTTCCCTACCACAACGCTCACGAAGATAATAGATCAACCTTAGAATAGATTGCGATGTGTGGATCCATAACCACAACAATTATTACCAAAGCAACAAAGTTAATGAGGTTGCCTAAGCATTTGTTTCCATTTGGTTTTAAAATAGTATTATACAGTTATATATGTATGTAAATGAAATTATGATTGCTTTGTAATTGATAGTTGGTACTACATTGATATTTTGTGATCATATTTTAACTTGTCCTCTGTTAAAAACTAAATTAAATAACAACATATTAACAATTTTAATAGCTTAGCTATTTAATCAATCATGATATGCGCATTTGTAAAATTGTCAGTGGGCAGCATAAAACCCTCCTGAGTTGAAGGTGGCTGCGTAATATGATAGTTTGTGACTATAATTGATCACTCATATGTGGTTGGCGATTTCCTCACATCATCACAGACTCTGCCTTAAAATATTAGTGAAGACTGGCGCTGGGCACGGGAATACTCTTGGTTATCTCAGTGGTAGAACATTGACGTACTAAGCCAAAGTTTCCGGGTTCGATTCCAGATATAATGTTTTAAATTCAAAGATTATAGCGTTATGCATTTATTACAAATTATTCCCAATTTTGTTTTGTCTCTAAGACTTAGACTAAGTAGGGTCTACATATTTGCACTTGAACCCAAAATTTGAATTTGGATTCTAGACTTCACCCATCTTTAATAAATGTATATCAACATTGTTTTATTAACTCTTATACCTATAAAAAATATCCTACCGATCCAAATCGGACTGTATTTATAGCTGTTTTCTCTCCAGAGTCAAAATTTCCTGAAAAGGTGACCTGGTGGTCTAGGGGTAAGGTGTCAGACTTCTGTGCTGGCGGCCGGGGTTCAATCCTCGATCCCGGTACAGATTTATCTGATTTCCAAACCCTTCCTTCACCTCTGACAAGACATCTTGTGAATGTGGGGAATGCCAGGCCTCCACCGTGGTTCGGATTCCACGTTAAACTGTAGGTCTTTCATTTCATCTCACAATCACCCTACCACTACACATTAGCGTAAGTGGTATAACCCGAACGGGTAGTAAGACGCGGTGCTAATAACGACAATAACAATTCCTAAAAAAAAATCTCTCTGGTCTGTAAGCAGACTGGAAATGAACAAAAGCAAAGCACCACGCACTAGTCCCCAAGGCCGGTGTACTATTTTATGAGAATCCAGGCAAGACCTTGAACCGGTCTGTCGACAGAGGACAGCAGGAGTGCTAAGTAAGCTAACCTCCAACGAAATGTGATATCGGACCTGTGATTCAACGTGATTCACAGAATTGTGTTCGTTAACGGAATACAAAAACAACGCCAGACATTGTTTAGACTACGGACAAAGTGAATGGCGAATAAACATTTCATTCAAATAATATGTATTTGTGTTGCTACATCAAGGTGTTATTTATTACTGACATTTTCATGAGCTTATTTAGAGACTTAAAATCCAGTCTAATATTCTTAGAAAGGACCATATCTGACAGCTAGAAAAGTTATTAGATCTACTTTCACGTGTCCATATGTCAGTTCACGTGATCCGGAGCTGTCACTTTTGATAGATATATAATAATAATAATAATAATTATTATTATTATTATTATTATTATTATTATTATTATTATTATTATTATTTTATTATTATATTATTATTATTATTATTATTATTAGCACCGCGTCTTACTACACATTCGGGTTATACGCACTTACGCTAATGTGTATAGTAGGGTGATTGTGAGATGAAATGAAGGACCTACAGTTTAACGTGGAATCCGAACCACGGTGGAGGCCTGGCATTCCCCACATTCACAAGATGTCTTGTCAGAGGTGAAGGAAGGGTTTGAAAATCAGATAAATCTGTGCCGGGACCGAGGATTGAACCCCGGCCGCCAGCACAGAAGTCTGACACCTTACCCCTAGACCACCAGGTCATCCTGATAGATATAATCATTACATTAAGAAACTAGCAGAAGTATCCGGCGTTGGATTGCGTGGTTATCCCGGGCCACGCTTTTATTGGCTCCAAACAGATACAAATATATCATTTTATTTCCTCTGACCAAGTTTTTAATTAATTAAAAATATCAAATTTTAAAATTCTGGCTTAAGGATGCACATGTTTGTGCACAGGGGTCACTAATTTTTAAATTTCTGAGTTCCTCATACGGTAAATATCGTGCAATGCTAATGACAGACAGATCCACAGATACATAAACTTCATTTTATAGATAAAATTCGCTTTGCTCATTGGGGCCCTTGTCCCCCAGACCCCCAGTATGTTTTCTTTGCAAGTGGATGTAAACTAATGTAATTCCAGAGCCGTTTTTTATAGGTCTTATCGTTTAACTACAAGAAACCTCCAAAGTAAGGTCCGCACCAATTTTAAAGTTGCTCCGCAATTTTGGATTTTTTTCGGGAGTTAAAAATTAAAATTTTTAACTTTTTGGATTTCCCGTCTGTTACAGGATAAGAGATATAAGTTTGTCAAATTTCAAGTTTTTAGCTCATCTGAAAGTGGGTAAACATTAATGTCAGTGAGTGAGTCAGCCATGTGGCTTTATAGTAGTATAATATAATATAATATAATAATATAATAATTAATAGAAGATAGAATAAGATAATCAACACTAATAATATGGTAAAATGTAATCAATGTTGACCGCAAAAACATGTTTTCATTTTCTTAAAGACCCTTCCTAAGAAAAATGGACAGTATCTAGTGACCCACACTGGTGGGAAAAAGTGTCAGTCCAGGTTTGTATGTTTTTCTGGTGAAGGGTATAGGTCGGTGTTTGGATTCTGGGTTTGGGTGTATCTAAGTGGTATTTTATAAATGGTTCCCTATTTTCCCTCCACGCGAATATAAGGTGGGGTGGAAACAGACAAGGCTTGCTTGACGTCCGGTGGAACTCACCTGAGTATATTATCTTCAAAAAGTGAAAAAGTTTATGTAGTTTGCTCTTATTTAGCTTATGAATATTTACTTTTCAATTAAAGTGTTAATTTTCGAGTTAGTCTAACTGTTTCGGCTCCCCCCCCCCCCCCCCCGTATAAATGCACTTACTCTAAATTCTACCTTGCTCAAACCAGCCCCATCAGTGTGAATTAGTGTATATCCCGTACGGGTAGTAAGTCCCGGATATGGAAAAACCATTGAAAATAAACAACATGTAAGTTTAAAAAACGTAAGTATATTAGTGATGAAAATATTTAAAACAAAACTTATGCTGATTTTAACATGGGTAAAATTATCGTTTCTACAAAGTTCTCTTAAAATAATAATTGTTTATAATTGTTAGTCTCGAGTATATTATTATATTATTATTATTATTATTATATTATTATTAATTAGCACCGCGTCTTACTACCCGTTCGGGTTATACGCACTTACGCTAATGTGTAATGGTAGGTGATGTGAGATGAAATGAAGGCCTACTGTTAAGTGGAATCCGAACCACGGTGGCGACCTGTTAGTCTCGAGTTACTTTATGATGATTGGTCTAGTTAAGAAACCAAGTTGACAACATTTTACTTTATTACTAGTGTAGTTTTATTGTTTTTGTTGGTATCTATCAAAAGTGACAGCTGCAGATCAAATAACTTGACCTAAGACTGTGTGATATGATCACTCTTCATGCCGTCAGATACTGCCTTTAAAGAGAAGATTAGTTATATTTTCAGGAATCGTATTTTTGTTTGTTTTTTGTTTCTACTGTGGGCTAGTCCCCTTATCATAAATCACTCTCTAAACGATGTCTGGTGTCAAGTGTTCCACTGAATAACGCGTACAATATCTGCCATTATCCTTGGTAAACTTGAGACTCGTGGTTTCTTTCTAGAGCAACCTGACACCGGTGATGGAAACTATTTCACTGATATGCACCTGTCCGCTCTCTCTCTCTCTTTCTCTCTCTCTCTCTCTCACACACAGTTGGAACAGAACCCTCACTCCCTGTGCCGCCGCGGTGGGAGTTACGGTCTATTGAACTCACGCATAGACGCGGCTCTTTACAAGAACGGCCTATCTACCCCAGCTTTTTTCTTAGCATTGCGTTTTACTACCCGTTCGGGTTATACGTTTATGTACCAATTACGCTAATGATTTAAGGGATCAGAAAGGTAATATTAAAAATAAGTGTACCCGCATTTGCGTGGAGAGAGAATTTAATTTAATTTTGAAAAAAAAAGCACCTCATCAGTACACCCGACCGAAATTTGAACCTCGATCACCCGTCACTTGCAATCTTCCTAATCCATAAACTCAATTAGTGTAATTAGTACATAAGCGTATAACCCGAACGAAATTAAGGATGTTTTACACGTATGCTTTAAAAACAATTTTTTCTTCTTCTTTACTCTTAATTTCGATTACTTTTTCATATTTAGATAGTTTAGCTAGGATTAAATACAAAACAATAATGATTTTTCACACCTTATACTCATCACCAGACAATGTTAGGATAATCAATCTCGCAGTTTATACCTCAGCAATACATTCAGCCAGACTGGAAGGAACTGAAACCATGTCCAAGATAATTAACTGGTAAGCCCAATGGGAAGATACCATTGAGAAGACCTAGACGCAGATGGAAGATAATATTAGAATGGGTCTGAAAGAGAATATAATGAGGTGGACTGGATGGAAGTATCTCAAGATAGGGATAGGGTGTAATGAAGTGGACTGGATATAACTAGCTCAAGATAGGCATTGAATGTAATGAGATGGACTGGATAATAGTAGCTCAAGATAGGGATAGGGTGTAATGAGGTGGACTGGATACAACTAGCTCAAGATAGGGATAGGGTGTAATGAGTGGACTGGATACAACTAGCTCAAGATAGGCATGAATGTAATGAGATGGACTGGATAATAGTAGCTCAAGATAGGGATAGGTGTAATGGGGTGGACTGGATACAACTAGCTCAAGATAGGGATAGGGTGTAATGAGGTGTACTGGATAATAGTAGCTCAAGATAGGGATAGGGTGTAATGAGGTGGACTGGATAATAGTAGCTCAAGATAGGGATAGGGTGTAATGAGGTGGACTGGATAATAGTAGCTCAAGATAGGGATAGGGTGTAATGAGGTGGACTGGATACAACTAGCTCAAGATAGGGATAGGGTGTAATGAGGTGGACTGGATACAACTAGCTCAAGATAGGGATAGGGTGTAATGAGGTGGACTGGATAATAGTAGCTCAAGATAGGGATAGGGTGTAATGAGGTGGACTGGATACAACTAGCTCAAGATAGGGATAGGGTGTAATGAGGTGGACTGGATACAACTAGCTCAAGATAGGCATAGAATGTAATGAGGTGGACTGGATAATAGTAGCTCAAGATAGGGATAGGGTGTAATGAGGTGGACTGGATACAACTAGCTCAAGATAGGGATAGGGTGTAATGAGGTGGACTGGATACAACTAGCTCAAGATAGGGATAGGGTGTAATGAGGTGGACTGGATAATAGTAGCTCAAGATAGGGATAGGGTAATGAGGTGGACTGATAATAGTAGCTCAAGATAGGGATAGGGTGTAATGAGGTGGACTGGATACAACTAGCTCAAGATAGGCATTGAATGTAATGAGATGGACTGGATAATAGTAGCTCAAGATAGGGATAGGGTGTAATGAGGTGGACTGGATAATAGTAGCTCAAGATAGGGATAGGGTGTAATGAGGTGGACTGGATACAACTAGCTCAAGATAGGCATAGAATGTAATGAGGTGGACTGGATAATAGTAGCTCAAGATAGGGATAGGGTGTAATGAGGTGTACTGGATAATAGTAGCTCAAGATAGGGATAGGGTGTAATGAGGTGGACTGGATGATAGTAGCTCAAGATAGGGATAGGGTGTAATGAGGTGGACTGGATGATAGTAGCTCAAGATAGGGATAGAATATAATGAGGTGGACTGGATGATAGTAGCTCAATATAGGTATAGGATGTAATTAGTTGGTATGGATAAGACTAACTAAATTCAAAATTACAAAATAAAAATGTTTTAAAACTTAGTAAATAGATGAAGAAGAATTATTATGGTTTTTCATACCATATATATGGTGTGAGTAACCATAATTACAGTTCATAGCTCGAATTTACTCTTTGAATTAAATTATTCTTGAAGAAATAAGAGCAAACCCCTTACACCAGTGTGAACACGACCAAAATACATCAGTCTCGTCTGGGATAGTTCTCCCGAGACGGGTAGGTCAAGGCTCGCATCCCAGATAGGTGTATTGAGGTGTTCTTTTTCTAGATTGTTTTCCACTCTTATTAAACGCAATTATCTGTAGATTTCAACCAAATTCCACCTTCCTCATCTATATCTTGCTAGTGTAAATATTTGGTCAGCCAAGACTGGTGAAAAACGTGGAATGCAAAAGTTTTTTGGAAGATGTTATTACGAGTATTTGCTCCAGAATACAAAATAATGTGAGTCAGGAACACTACAGTCTGAAGAAAGAACTTACATGACAATTTAAAAAAAGTTTAAAAAAAATTATTTTCATGGATCTACACGTAAAAGTTATTTGATGTTCAGCTAAATTTTTCATAGATAATATCAACACTAATGAAATAATACTAAATAAAGTAAATTGTTATCAATGTCTTTAGCAAAATTGTCTTTTTTTTAAGTTTTAAAAGTTTATTCCTACTAGAATACTACTATAGTGTTTTTTTTCACATATAAGGTTCATATGATAATTAATATAATGGCGGTAAGGATGAGTAAGAAAGCATTTTAGAGGTAATCTGCCCACATTTGCGTGGAAGGAGAGTGGGGAACCATTTAAGGGAAAGCCACCCTCAGTATACACGACAGGGATTCGAAACCCGATCTCTCTGTCATCAACAGGCCATTATAACACAGGAGTATTGTCTTAGTCCGTTCGGCCACTGAAGTGGCTATTTTGTGATGAAGTACGTTAAATCTAATTCCTTGGAATTCAATATTTATGCTCTGTATTTCCCACAAACTATTTTTTTTCCCTTGAAAATCCCTTGTGTTATTTCACCTTTCTTCCGTGGCAGGTTGTGATTGGTTATTTGAACGACAGATAATGTCGGGATACATCATGAAAGGAGAACTAAGTTGTTTTGATAAGCTCGTTAGTCAATTTTTCAATCTCATGTTCACGTCTAATCTTTTGTAGGTTTCTTTTTCACCCTGAGAACGTAAATATAACAAGATAAAAGATGTTTACTTGGTAGAAAAGTCCGTTCCAGATAGTGACGCTTCGTAGTATTCTTGCTTCTTGCTAATCTTTCTGGGGGAAAAGGAGGGGGGGGGGGGGCACACAAGAAAATCTTTATTATAACTTTAGCCAATAAAAGTTTTTATACAAATATTTTTAGATCATCATATATGGTCCATCTAATTTCAGGGGATCTCTGGGCCTTTCTTTCACTACCCTTTTTTCTACACCTCTGAGGCAATAATTTAGGTAGGTTTGATATTTTTCTACTATTATTTATATTATTATATTATTTTTACTATACGATCATTACTCTAATGGGGTAGGGACGATGCCCACGAAACCCTTGAGCTGGTGTAGCCGGATAAAAAAGTGTCGGGTAAACCAGTCCACTTACACCGGTCCTATATGTCGTTTGTATCGTTTTCGCCGTGAGATGGTCCGGTTATGCAACTTGTTAGACACTTCTGTACGTGCGTCAAGCATTGTTGTATCTAGTCTTTGGAAGGGGCAAATATAAACCAAGCTTACACGTAGAACAACACAACCAACTATTGTGTTCAGAGCAGTAGCTGAGTTATACTAAGACGAGGTGGTTAAGATCTGTCTACAATTTCGGATTTCTGTTCCCTACACTATTTTTTAACGATTTTTAGGTTTTTGTGCCCATGGCTCTACAAGGTTATCGGTATTTATTTTTAATAAAATTTAGTATTTTCCTCATAAAGATGGCATAATCCATATGCCAAAGCTATATCTATAAAACTCTAGCCACGTGATTGCAGTGTGACAAGTTCCACCCTGGGTACTTCCCTCCTTGCAAAAGAAAAAAAAACTTTTTAATAATTTGTGGATACTTCAACATTTAAGTAATCAGTGTGGGAAGATTCAGCTTCGTACTTTATCGGGAATTTGAGAAAAATTGGACAGTTAACAAGAAAACACAAGGCTTTTATAGTATATATATATTTTTTGTAAGAAGAATCTTTTTTGAAAAAAAAAATACAATTTTTGGCGCTCAGGATTGATAACATTTTACTATATTATCCGTGTAATGTTATAATTATTGTTGTTATATATCAAAAGTGAAGGCTACAGATGACATGACTCGACTTATGAATCCATGAAAGTAGATCTATTAACTTTTATATCTGACGGATAGGACTCTTTCTATGAACATTTGACTGCACATTAATTCACGTGTTCCCGATCTGCCCCAAATTCTTATTGGCTCGCACAGTATTCATTTCACGCAACAACAGATAAGTATATCAATATTATAACCGGAGTAGTCCAAACAAAGAGCCGCCGGCCTTTGAGGAAGGGCTGTCACGTCACCGTTAGGGCCCCGATGTTTGTCCCTCGCAAGTCTGTTACTATAACAACAGTGCAAGCGCCATGAGCAGACATTATTCATTTATTACTGTCGCTTCCATTTCACAAGGCATTGTTTTTTTTTTATCGACAAGGAAGGGTTGTGCTCAAATGAAGCTCCCTCGTTATTGTCTATTTGCGAGGTATCACGACTAGATCTTATTTTTATGTTAATCATCTCAATGGGTTTGGTTTTATTTGATAACATGTCATCTATATCATTAACGTTAAACATTTGGTTTCTGTCCCCCACGTCCTAATACCAGTTCGGGCTATTAGCATAGTCACACTAATGGGGTAAAGATGAGGAAGGTAGAATTTAGAGGACGTGTAACAACATTGGTATGGAAGGAGAGTGGAAAAGCATGTAGGAAAACCACCCATCCGGGATTCAAGCCCCACTATTCTCACTATCGGCAGTCCATTCCATTGCGAGAGTGATGCCTTAGAGGGGTTAGACCATTCAACCAATGAAATGTTTTTTTATACTAAAAATATGTATTTATTTATTTGGTATACAGTTTCTTAAATTACTTACTATATCAGCACATTGGCCAAACCCTCCCTTCACCTCTGACATGACGTGTATTAATCACAACTAGTTAATGTGTGGAATGCCAGGCCTCCACCGTGTTTCGGATCCCACGTTAAACTGTAGGTCGCCCATTTCATCTCACAATCACCTTACCATTACATATTAGCGTAAGTGCGTGTAGACCAAACGGGTAGTAAGACGTGGTGCTTATAAATAATATAATATAATAATAATAATAATAATAATAATAATAAATAATAATAATCAGCACACAACTATAATTATTTTTTAAATCTAAATAAGCCACAACACTCATTCCATGGCTGTTAATTCATCATTGTGAATGGGAAATACCCATTTCACCGATGTTACATTTTTCATCCATGTGTAGAATCGATCCAGGAATCCTTGTGTCAGTGAGCGGACATGCTAATGGCCGGGGACTTTGTAATGTTAACATTGCTCTCGGGCAAGGCACGAACCACCTGTGTGTTCCGAATCACTCATTCACTAATCCTATTAACTGGTTAACCCCGCAGATAATCACGGTGCAATAGACGTTAGCCATCTGTTCACAGTTTTGTGGTGACAGTTGTAGAATATCTATGGCAGTATTAGGATGACTAACTTTTTTAAATGAAGAGAAGTTGTTTTTATTAAATTCCAGGACAATCTTGATAGATATCCAAGAACTGTTGAAATCACCGTGTGAAGAAAATTAAACTTTATGTTTCTGCTGAAGCGACATTTCATTTATTTTATCTAACAAAATGTTATTCTATAAAAACTACAAAAACACTGCCCTTAACTCACGTTTCATACACTGCCCCCTCTCCCCCCACACAGAACATGTGAACTGATACTGACGTTACGCATGTGAGTGAACTTGTTATCAAGTCAAGATGTTTTGCTAACTGTAAACGTTTTAAAAAAATTATTATTATTATTATTATTATTAGCACCGCGTCTTACTACCCGTTCGGGTTATACGCACTTACGCTAATGTGTAATGGTAGGGTGATTGTGAGATGGAATGAAGGACCTATAGTTTAACGTGGAATCCGAACCACGGTGGAGGCCTGGCATTCCCCACATTCACAAGATGTCTTGTCAGAGGTGAAGGAAGGGTTTGGTAATCAGATAAATCTGTGCCCGGACCGAGGATTGAACCCGGACCCCCAGCATAGAAGTCTGACACCTTACCCCTAGACCACCAGGTCACCCTTTTAAAAAATAAGTAATTTGATAGTTAGTTCAGCGATGTGCAGACAAGCACTAAATTTAAAATCGTACTGGCCTTTAGTTGTTTAAACTAATATTATAAATTTATTTTTAACTTTCTTTGGTTTAACCTTTCTAACATTTCTAGGTGTATTTAAAAAAAGATATTTATTAAAATTATATATTAAATAGAAACTATCAAATTCATTTCCAAGTTCTCTCATTGGCTCCATACAACTTAATTTAAATCAACATTTCTTATTGATTACATTAATAAAATATAGTTAATGTATTTTGGCAAACAGGAATTCATTTTATTGTAATCGAGGGCTTGACATTTTCCTTAATGACCAGACTGTAATTAATATGAGGTAGTTAATGGTACACTTATTATATTTTCCTGAGAGAATTTACAGACACGATATTAATCAGTATCCGTATAGTTGCGTGTAAGAGCATGTATGTTTTCACTCTTTGAAGCTATTGTTCTGATTGACAGATTCAAACTAAGATTGCACACTTGGCTTCCCGAGAAAATGTATTTTATACATGATAATCTTTCTTCTTTTATCTTGAGAACAAGGGTGTCCAAAGGGTATGTCAATGACTTTGGCTATGTATGTATCAATACGATAAAATTTTCAAAAACAGCACCTTTTGAAAATTACGAACATATTTTTGGCAGCCAACATTGATGAATTTTAAGTTAATTTTTCAATACTATTTAGTACGTAATGATAATATCTATCAAAAGTGACCACTTCAGATAACATTACTTGACGTATGAATACGTGGAAGTAGATCTAGTAACTTTTATAGATGCCAGCTAAGATCCTTCGTATGAAAAGTGAAACGTAACTTTGTTACAAATTTCCAAAGATTTTGCTTTAAAGCTGATCAAACTTGCAGTTTTTTCATGACTTGGCTAATATGATAATTAATCTCGTGGTGACTATATAATAAAACTCTTCTATTACATTTTTAATTCAATATATATTTATTTTAAATTCTAGTTTGTGATTATTTTTCTTTATTTTCAGGGGGGGGGGACACCTTAAAGGCCGGGAAGCGGCTACCTGGGACGTAAGCTCCGGGGATTGCGAGCTTGTGGGGGAGAGGGGGGGGGGGGCAAATAGAGCACCAACCTAACTTAACCTAGCCTGGCCGTATTAGTGGAGTTGCTAAGCATAGCAATCGTTCCCTTTGATACGAAATTTTACATATTAATACATTTATTTGTGTTAAGTAAAATATAATATAGTGCAAAATAGTTATTTTATAATAGCCATCTTGAAAAAAAAAATGGAGTCCTAGAACGTTTCTTTGCTATTATAACGTAAACCGTTCATTATGTCAGTGTGTTTGCTATAATAAAAAAAAGAGGAGAACATTGATTGTATACAAAACATGTTCTTTAAGTTGCATTTGTCATAAAGCAGTTTTAATACAATCTCTTAGTGAAAAAACATGTTTAAGCATATTTAAGTAAAAACTCTTTTGCTTAAAGCAGTTTTGCTAGATAAGTTTGTACCCTGCCACCAGCCGCCGTGTAAAGTGGTGTAAACGTCCTATGTGGAACAATTGGAGAAAGGTACGATGTCATCAATATATCGACCTAGGTAGAACATTTGTGCTTCAAGCTTGCGATCATACAAGTCTTACCCATCTAATGTTATCTGAGTACATTTAATTGCTTGGTCTATAAGTTATAGCATTTTCTATTTTCATTAGTAACGTGCGTATTCATTGAATAATATTACGGTTATTTATCAGAATACAAAATATGATGATTTTATCTTTCATAAACGTTTGGTGAAAACGTAAATTATAATTTTAATAACTCACCCAGTATTTATAATGGAAAAAATCGTTAGGTATACTTCGAATATTTATGACGATTTTCATTACAATATTTATAGCTTATGCAAGTTAAAATTAGAAGTCAAACTTATGTAGTGAATAAGTTGATTTCACCTTTTCGGGATTATTTTTATAATCATAAGATTTAAAAGGTATTGTTTTGAATTATATAGATACATTCAGCGCATAGCAAACTGGATCGGACACATCCTTAGGAGGTACTGTCTTCTGCGCGATGTCATAAAAGGAGAGGTTGAGGGAAAGAGGAGCTTAGGAAGAAGGAGGATTTAAGTATGACTTGAAGGAAAGAAGAATATGCTGGGAGCTCAAAGAGAAGGTTGCATTGGCAGTCTAAGTTCACTGACAAAAGGAATTGACCTGTCGTAAGACAGAACACCTAATGATGATGATGATGATGATGATTAATAATAGTAATAACAATAATAATAATAGTTAATTCCATTTGCCTCAATTTTGGTGTGATTTATATTTTAAAATAATCAACAACTAATTAAATAATGCGGGATTTCTAGACGTTAGCAACCCGTTTCAGTTTTCCGGTAGACAGCCTCCCCAAGTTACTACAAAGTGCGAGAGAGGCATTGTCTTTAATATTTAATTATTTAATTTCCCATTAATGATGCGCTTTTTACCCACACAGAGGCATGCTTAATCATTTGCTTAACTTTACTCTCTTTTTTAAAATATAATTTCGGTAGTTTTTAGTTGTTTACGATTTTGGTCAAAATATCACAATAATTACTTTTGGGACTTTTATCTTTTTCATGAATGAAAAGAAAAATTAAATTGGTTCACGGGTATAGCTGTATCTTGATATATTTTTGAACTAAATTAAATATGGTTGAAAAGTGATATTTGGACATTGGAATCGAACTCAGGACCTTTGACTTAGCTCAGTTGTAGAGTAAGAGTAGGCCAAAAATATTGGATTAGATTCACGTGTATACTTATCACTTTTCTATTATATTTAATTTAAATGTAATAGTTTAAAAATGTCTATCATTAAATATTTTTACTTCGAAATAATTTTTCTATCAGTTTTAACGCTAAAAAATAAAAATAAAACTTTTATTTAACGTTTAAAGCCCCGAAGTGCTAAAATTAATATAGCTTATATTCAGTTACTTGAATTACGTATTGCTAAGTTAAAGTTAATTCATTAAGTTATAATAAACTTGGTTCAATTAGATTACCTATGCTAGTAGAAGTGACACAATCATTAAATTATTTATTTATTAATTTGATCAAACAAATAAGCATTTTTATATGCTTCATATATTTTAATCTGCATTGATGGTCGAATTGTCTAACAAGTCACACTCGTGTTGAACTGGATTGCCACTGTCGGAGATATAGGGGTTCGAATCCCATTTAGATGTACTAAAGGTGCTTAATCCTCAATGGTTCACCACTGTCCTTTTACGGAAATGTGTATACACTTCTTATTAAACTCTACATCTCTCATTTATATTCCATTAGAATTATCAATATAATGCGTATTGGCCTAACAGATACGTGGACGAAGTGTGTGTGTTTTTTTGTGCATAATTTACTTAAGCACCTTATTTAATTGGTTTGATTACTCTGTACTCGAATACTATATATGGACATTTCCCAGAGTATTCTACTTTTATAATCGATTTGAGCCTAGCTATTTCTACATGACCCAATTCCTAGTCTTACCAACAATTTACTATAAACAAACGCTGTTTCCAAGACGATCATATTGATTTTCAGAAATGAGTTTATAAGTAAAAACATTGTTACATCTAAAAAAAAATAATTACATATTACATATATCACTATACTTTCTTTATCATGCACTTTTGGAGTGATAGCACAGTATTAATTTCTAACTACTTGCATTTTAACCATCGGTATTTTATTGAAACTGGATGGGTATTACGTTTGGTTTTTTCACCAAAATTGTTCTTAAATACTTCATTCCTTATTAATTTTTCAAATATAGAATATAAAACAAGTACAAAGTTAATCCACCATAAACACAACTCTATCATGGCGAATGTTTATTTTATTTATAATAAATTGTATACAAAAAAAAAGTGCAATAAAACAAATGTTAGTGTTCAATGATGATTGAATATTTTCGACAGCGTTTAAAATGTTGGTCTTCGAATAAGAAAAAAAAATGTTAATATACAATCAACTTGTAGTATTAAAACTATTTGTGTGATGATTGGCAGAAGTCCTTTGTGTTATCTATAGTTTGATTGTAAGAGATGTTAGAATTTGTGATTCGTAGTTGAACCTATGTTTAGTAAATACTTTCTTATTTTACTTTTCTTTGAGTTTCTTCCTGAACTCATAGATCAAGCATCCACTCCATAAATCCAACTTCTGAGACCATTTCAATCATGAACAACAATTCTCTTGTAATCCACCCAGAGCTTCATTCCTATCGTCCATCCTAGCCACGTATTAACTTGATTATATGTTATATTGCACCTTCCTGTACCTCGCGGTGCCTCTCATGCTAACATGTCCAAATAAAACGAATTCCTTCCGGGTCCCAACTCACTAGCAATAATTGATATCAAAATGACCTACGGTACGCTCTAAGGTGGATGTAATAAGAATACAAATCTATGTTTACACAATATATTTGTTTAAATATTCATCTCCAAACGCAAATTATTTAAAATATATTTAATACACACCTTAGGTGTACACGTTTTGTGCTACCCATTTAGCATTTTGACATAACGCCTCTAATGTAAATCCTCAGTTGGTTTATAAAATAATATTAGATGTGTCGAGATACACGCCCACCTACTGCAAAAAAGCAAATAATAGTTGGAATTTAAAAATGCCAAAACAAGACAGAGATAATATTTTAAGCCCCCCCCCTCCCCCCCACCCAAAAAATGGAAATGAAAACGCCATATTTTGGTTATATTAAAAACAAAAGAAGTAGCCTCATCAGAAATTATTATTGTAAGCATGTCTAATGTTGCGTTATATTTCTGGTTTTCTATGATTATCAAAACTCGGTGACTTTATGAATGGGAATAATAATGAGGAGTACTCTGGCCAAACTACTTTCACTTTAAAACTAAAAATCATTATATTTCGTATTAAATAAATAGGTATATAAATATTTTTTATATAACCCAAACGTATTGCACTAGAGCTATTTTATTTCGATTGAATTTGAGGATTGTAAGGCATCTTAATGAAGTATATAAATTATAAATAAAGCATATGAAATTAATCATATTTGAACTTATACATTTGAAATGAGAAATTCATATAGTTAAGGCTGCAACAAACAAATATATTTTAGTATATGAGTCTTCATCAACACCACAACAAGCAACGCCAATATAGGGTCTAACTAAACTCAAGGATCTTAATGTTGTTTAGTTGACAGCATTGTTGTTTATAAACAACATTTTGAAGTATGTTGATTTTGGCGTCTTTGTAAACACAGACTAAGTTGTGGATTGTGCTATATTTGAAGTCTAGGGGTATTTAGAATATTTTTTACGCAAAATAAATATCATTTGATGAAGAAACATAGCAAAAGTATTGAGGATGAAATACCACTCACCCATACTTCTCCAATCATTCAAGAAACGCGAGCAAAGTTTGATTCTCTACTTCGTGCTGCACTCAAGGAAACCAAAGAAAAGAAAAAGAAACGCAAGAAGTTAAGTATAAATGTTGAAAATTAATCTTCTTGCTATACCCGGACTATTGTTATCATTTTAAGTCTAAACTCAATAATACACACTAATCAAATTTTCCTCAAATTAAATTGATATAACTTATTAAAATATTTACTTTATTTATTAACTTATTATCATTGGGGGACTACCCCCACTTAAATGTGTAGTTATTCATTTATTAAGACTTAAAAATCATAGTATATTAATATCTTCTATAGTAATATGCACTCTAGGCTTAATTATATTATATTATTTAAGCTACCTACGAATTAGTTATTCCACCTTATTAACTAACTCAATTCAATTTAAATGAAATTTATGATCTTTTTAACAACTATTATACAATTATTTTGATTACCACTACCTTATTTCACTAATAGGTTTACCTCTTAATACTTGTATCATTAACTTAAAATAAAATTTTATGTTAAATAAACTATAGAGCCTACTTTCTACTGAAATGAAGGTCCCCACTTTTACGGTGGTAACTGAATAGGCTTATAATTTTCGTCTGTTAATTAAAAAAAAGACCAATAGGCCCAGTGTTCCTAAATAATTAGACATAAAATAAAAATTAAATAACTTTAAATCATCAAAATATCCCAAGTCTTAATCTAACCTAGGCTTTCCTAAATGCACCAAGGCCTAGGTGGGATTCAAACAGAATCTCGACCTCTTGGTTCAAATCTGGGCAAACCAATTGAACACAAACCACTGAACTAACTTTGCTGATCCAACCTAACCTAGCAAAAACCATTGAAAGTGACGATATCAAAAATATCATCTAGGGGCAGGGGCCTATCATAAACCATTTTTAATCATTGGATGCCTCCAGAAACTATTTGTATAGGGTTTTTATACTAACAAACACTGCTTGAATGGACAACCTGGCATTTATATTTTGGAGGAATTTTCGGGGGAAAAAATCTTGAAAAATTCACGATATAGCCTAGGATGTTAATATTGATAATAGCTTGAACATCACAAAAATACCTTTTGCAATCCAAACACTTTCAGTTTAAAATAAAAGGCAAGGGCAATATTTTCTATACCAATAGTTTTACGTTAAAGAATAAATTGCATACTAGGCCTTCCTAACACCTTGTTCGATTTTTTCTTTTAAGTTAAATTTCTACTCATCATCATGAACTGTTTCAAACCTGTGGCCAGGTCCGTTTAGTAAAATGTCTCCATCTCCCTCTGTTCTTTCACCATTCTTCCTTCTGCACTCTTTTCTAATCTCCTCCTCTCACTTGCACATGTGCTGCTATCTGTTCCTCCCATCTCTTCTTTAGTCTCCCTTGCGGTCTCTTCCCTACATACTTCATATCCATTAATCTTCTTGGAATCATCCTTGTAAATGACTAATTCCTCTGTTATTCAAATACACTCTTCACCATTCATAATGCCTTATTACACTACCTACCAAGTCGAATACTGTGAAACCGTTTTCACAAAAATCAGAACTAGTTAGCTCCACGATGTCAATAAGCACTCCTACATTATTCTCCACTCCCCACTTCTACCCTCCTCCATTGCATCCACCCCTCTCCAACATGCACTCTTTTTATTGGGGGTAGGTAGGATTATTTGCACACATGGTAAAAATAATGTATCATAATAATAAATTATTTAATGATCATGTTTTGCTAACAACAATCTGAAAACTTATAGTTGTTTTGAACCTTATTTCTTGTAATTTTCTTTAGATTGCTGAACATGGAGATTACAGGAAACAAAGTCCACATAAGTTGTCAAGTATTAACCATAAGGATACAGGTAGTGGTGATGAAAGCTATAAAAAACACGAATCTACCACTGAGCTTCTTACAAGTGGTATCGGCTTTCTTTCCAGTAGCGAAGATGAAGCTTTCACTGAAAACCAGGGATTTACTGGTATTCACACACATGAAAAATCTAAAAGTATATCCCAATTGAATGATTTAGTTGTAGACCGGCCATTAATGAAACATTCAGAAAGACATTCAGTTCTAACTGTAAAATCAGAAGCAATAATGAAAGAAGAAATATATAAAAGTGACATTTTTATGGCCGATGTTCATTCTAATGAAAATGTAAGTAATGACAGACTTTTAGAAGGAATTAGTAATAGTCCTTTAATGCAGTTTGAGGAATTGGATAAATCGAGCTCTCGGAGCAATAGTGATAGTTCACGAAATAAACCAAATCCTACCATAGTTACTAAAAGTCTTCCCGTTTTTAAAAAGCCTGTGCCTTTACCAAGGATTAAAGTAGGTAACAAATTCCAAGATGTGAAACACAGTGTTAAATATAAATCATCAGAAGATGACTCAGATAGCACTAGTCGCAAAGATCTTGTTGTCCATGCATTGGTTAGTGCTACAGACAGTATCCCTGTTCAGCAGGATTTTGAAGTCGGTCAAAGTGATAAACAAAGGAAAAAACACAAACATAGGCCTAAGTCTCAAACTGTTACCACTGGCAATGCAGAGGAAATTGAGATGGACGATTTCAAACATTCACAGAAAGAAAATTTTCAAGAAAAAGAGTCATCATCTACTGCTAAAATAAATAATGGGAAGAAAAAAATTAAAAGGAAAAAAGGCAAAACTAATAGCAATTTTGAAGACCAAATTGATAATGAACTTGAAATGAGAGAGTTAAACTCATCTCTCACCAAAATCCAACCGTCTCAAGAAACACTGCATGAATTAAAACCACCAAAAGGAAAACATGAGAGAAGCAAGATTGAAACAGAAATGTCTACTGCATCTGTGACATCAAAAGATTTGTCAAAGTATAGTTATGAAAAAATTATTGGAATAATTGTACATCGAAGTGATTGTTTGCAACCAGATGTTTTAGTTCGTCATCCATTGGTGAAGGTTCATTTGATTGATGTTTCTACTGGAGAATACTTGAAAAAAAGTGATAAGAACCGTCCTGTGTCTTTCTTTTATGAAAATAAGGTTGAACATATTTTACCTCTAATGACAGAAATATTTGACTTCAGAGAGAGACGGTAAGTTAACTGTCTTATTTTTCTTTTAATTTGAGCTTACATTTCATTGTTAATTCCACATTTACTACTGTACGGCCCTCCATTAATGATTAAGGAGAAATAATTATAAAACCACTTTGGTAGATTAGAGTATATTTTTGGAAAAAAACAACAATCATTTCTGTCTCCCTATGAAGATTGTGGGTGAGTGTTTTAGCGTATACCATAAAAAAATAGTGTGAATGAAAGAAAGGTATATTTAAAGAGTATTATACCTACTTATTTATACTTTTATAAAGTTGCTTAACTTAAGCCAGCTCTACATGATTCATCAATTTACCTTCCAATGCTGGTGCCCAACAGTAGGTGGTGAATGAGCAGCTTGGGGACTTTTGCCAATTGTCCCTTCTAGATAGTTTGTCCAACGTTGTACGATGTGTCTCCCACATGGTGGCCAGTTTTGTGGATTTCATCATGGAGACACGATAGGCTCCTTCCAACTTTGGGTGTTGCAATAGCCTTTGTTGTGCTATCTTGTGTTAATTTGCTAAGGTTAACCATACATTGTCCAACAGGTTCTTATAATCTAAATGTTTAGGATCCCACAAAATGGACAATTTCGTATACAAACTAATGAATTCAAGAATCTCCTCATTTTTCCATTCCATCTTTGAAATACACCTCAAACACAAAGAACATTGCAATGACACTGACACACCAAATGCGCACAGCTTGCACATTTCACTGCGGCATATTGGCAGGACATCAGCCGGTACATTGTTATGAATGTGATGGGGCTAATGTTACAACACAGGACCCTCCCTTTGACCAAGTCAAAAATACCGACAACAGCTCGAACATCATCACATGCCAACATTGGAAGCACAATACTCAACATATGCCAACTGTCTATCCTCCACATGATGTGTCCAACCATCAAGCATCCAGCATTGGAAGGCACTTGACTCATCATACAGAGCAGGCTTTACAATAGTGCCCGTGTCAATTGTTAACAAAGTACTCAAAACATACGCTAGATTAATATACATTTATTGGAAAACAAAATTTAGTTCTTTTACCTTTGATGCCATGTATATTTTGTTAATACATTTTGATGAATTTTAAAAACATAACATTATTGGTTTTATCTTTAATATGATTTACTAAATGAATAACTGGACTACTGCTAAATTTCAGATGTATAATACCATTCTGGGAAGAGTTGTTGGTGTTCAATGAAGACATTGAGTATCTCTACAAAACAGATCCTCCAGTGGTTATCCTGTTTGAAATATTGGATTTTGTCAACTTCTCAGTGGCTAGCTCTCAGTACAAGAAGCTAGGTTTGTTTATTTGTGGTGTGACATAACCACCTTTATAATTATCTTGGTTTTTTTATGCTTTAGGTTTAAACATGTTTGGATATAATTTAAATTTTGACATACTTAGCCAATTGATTGTGGTGGATAGTTTACAGGAACAAACCTTTTAAAATTTAAAGTTTTTTTTATGTATTCATTTGGCTTCTCTCATCTTCCATGGCTAGTTTATAGAGATACCTGTCTAGACAGTATATAAACTCAAGTTGTTAAGGTGGGAGTGAAGGGAAAACAAGAAAAGGGCAGAATTCTTGCAAATTTGAAATCAACACTTTTTTTGGCCAAAATAAATAAAATATATATTCAGTAGAAACACAATAATTTAATTTTCTTCACATGGGAACCTCAACGGTTCTTTAATATCTGTCTTCCTCAAATTTAATGACAGCTTTTTCTACATTTAAAAAACTCTCATCTAATGCACATGACAGATATTCAACAACTATTGGTACCATGTGTAGAAAATTAAACTCTTATGTTTCTACTGGAAAATTTTTGATTTATTTTGACCAAAAAAATGTTTCGCTATTAAAACAGCTAAAACAAATAGTATGGTAAAATGTTTTCATTGTTGAATGCAAAAAAAAAAAAAGTTTTTTGTTGTTGTAGATGGTGCTCCATTCATAAAGACAAATCAAATAGCTAGTCTAGCATCCCTTAGTTCTGAATAGCTTTTTTTTTTCCCTTATAATAGTACATATTAATAAAATCATCATAAGTTGTAGATAATAGATACTACAGTTAAATAAGAGACTTCACTTTGTTATAGCAAAATTATTAATATTTTAATGAGCTGCTTTGGTGGGCGCATGGTGTAAGGCATCACTCTCACAATAGACTAAACTTCCGACTATGGGGAGATCAGGACTTGAATACCGGTAGGGTGTACTGAGGGTGGTTTTTCCTAAATGTGGGTACACTTCCTCCAAATTCAACCTTTCTATAAATTGCAATTTTGTATCAAGGTAACTTATAAAAAACTTATGGAGTACATTGTAATCTCTTGTAAGATTTTACTAAAGGTTTGTACCAACATTTGTCTATTTTTATTATAAGAAATGTTTTCTTCTTTTTTCATTAGTACCAGTACGTTTAACATCAGAGTGTATAATGGTTTGGTTTAATAAATGATGAGGACAACTTACAAGAAGGGCACTCACATTCTCCTGAGGAGAGTATGGGAAAACCAACATGATAAATCACCTCCAGAAAACTATCCAATTACCGAGCATAAACCTTGTTGTTACCAGCAATATGACGTGAGCTTGTCACCCTAGACCATGAAACCACCATTTTTCATGCAAAAGGGGAAATAAGTAAAATGTTTGAGTTCCAAAAACGTTCAAAATATTATTTTACACCTTTCTTTGAGTGCCACCAATTTGATTCATGACTCAGGAGTGTAAGTTAGTGGTAGTGTGATATGGCTGGTATTTTAGATTCTGAAAGTGAATGACATAGTGATATTGTGATATGGCTGGTATTTTAGGTTCTGAAGGAGGGTGGCATAAGATTGCTTGGGCCTTCTTAAAACCTGTTGGGAAGAATGATGTTCTAAACACAGAACATAAAGTACGACTCCAGCTATACAAGCCTCAGAACTCCAAAATAGCATCTTGTGACAGTTGTGATGTAAGTATAGGTTGGTCAAATGGATGGGTATTTGATTAATTACTTGAAAATCAACAAGGTGTCATTTTTTGACTAATTCAAATGAATTAAAATTAATCACTTGGCTATGTCACAAGCATAAAGGTACTGCTTCTAAATATTTTATTCACTGGCATGGTAATTTAAATTGTAATATATGGTTTTACAAAAGAAAGGCAACACATTTTTTTACATCGATTAAAGAAAGTAGGCTACATAATAACATTACTTCCACAGCAGTTGTATTTGATAAACTACACAATACAGACAATCGATATATGTTATATAATATAATTTACATTCTTGGTAGCAAGTAAAATAGAATTGAATTAAAATATAATGAAATATTGTAAGATAGCTCTCACATTTTTTTAATAACAAAAATGATTAATTTTCTGTATTTTAATTTAGTGTTGAATACAAATTTCTTCCTTTATTTAATATACCTTTTAAGGAAAACCTCATTTTGCTTTTTGAGGTATTTTGTTATTTTGGAAGAAAGAGGCTAAGGAAAGGTGGATAGAAACACATGAAAGGTAACAAAAACGATATGGCTTTTACTTTTATTGTGTTTGTCATTTAGATTATTCCTTTTACTTGCTCCTTTCTAATCACCTATCTTTTTTACCAATTTCCTTTTTTTCCCCTTTTTGTGTTTTTTGGTTTCCTCTTTTAGGAAGATATGTTGCGAGTTCCACACTCTCTCTTGATAAGTTTTGATAGCATGAAACTTAGGTCGGGGGATTGGGTGGGAACAATCATTCTTTCAGAGGCAGCCATTACCTATTTGTCCTTTGGCAGCAATGTAAAGTGTGAACTGTGTTCTTCTTTTCATTGTAAAAGCCTTATTATGTTTGTTCCCTTTTATTTGTTTATATCCAACTTTCCTTTACCGTCTTCCAAATATAACAAATTTCTTCCTTGAGTGTTCTGGGTAGAAAATCTTCTAAAGGCAAGGGTGATTACTTTTATTACTTCTTGAAATCAGCGAGCTATGTTTTGTATAATGTATGCAGCCATATGTGTGGTGGAGTCGAGGAAGGTGGGACCGCTACCCTGGCACACTCTATGTGACTGTGAAGGGTATCCTACCTCCAGAACATTTGCATCCAGCCTTGCGCTCCCGCAGCGCTCTCCAGGGAGAGCACAGCTCATGTAACATTGACATGGAGCGAGAAGATCAGTCACAGGCCTCATCCAACTGCAATGTACGTCTCATGGATGTGTGCATTTTGATATCACTCTTCACGGGTGTTAATAGCTCATCTCACAGCCGTTTAACTGGAATACTACCTGCTCTGGTGGCTGCATGCTCTAAGGTGTCATTCTCGCAACTGACTAGACTGCCATTGACTGGGAGATTGGGGATCTGAATCCCAGTCGGATTTACTGAGTGTGGTTTTTTTTTCTAAATGATTTTTCATTCTGTATAGTGTTAGTTTGTATTTTTAGATCTTGTAACACGGGAACACTCCAACTTTTTGCATCATTTTTATTTTTTTAAATTCTTTCAAACAATTTTTTTGATGGAAACTATAAGTTTATTTGTTTGGGCCTTTTTTTTCTCTATCAGCCTGGATAATCTAGAGCCTACTGTAATGTAGAGCATTCCAGAATCTTAACAGAGTAATGACCGAGTTTTTATTATGTAATTAGCAGCACAAAACTGTATGTAACTTCTTGTAAATGTTCAAGATGTGTATTAACTAAAATCATTAAATGAGAGAACATATGTGTTAAATAACTCAATAAAATATAAGACCTCACTTATTCCAGTAATTTTTAAAATCCATTCAACCCGCTTTGGTGGTCGCATGGTCTAAGACGTCACTGTCGTAGTAAACTAGACTGTTAATGAAGCGGAGATCGAGGTTAGAATCTCGGTCGGGTGTACTGAGGATGGTTTTTCCAAAATGTTTTTTCATTCTTCCTCCCGTGAAGGCGGGTACACTTCCTCTAAACATAGCCTTCACAATCCCTAAAATCATTAGTGTAATTAATACATAAGTGTATAACCCAAACAGGTAGTAAGATGCAGTGTTAAGTATAGAATTATTTAAACATGCATCCATATATCCATACAAACGGTATTGGTCCTATTATTACGTTTTGGTAAGTCCCAACATACATTTGCTGAATTTAAAGTGACTCAGCTAAGTCATGAGCTTAATCTTATTAAGCTAAAGGTATCCGACTATTAAAGACCAATAACAATTTAGCATAATGAAATTAACTTTGTTGCCTTATGATGGATGATAAAATTAATTAATCGTGGTCTGGTTTTCTGTTCGTGTTAAATATTAAACAAGTAAATATTTAATTTTTAAATTCAAAGACCGACATTATGTTTTGTTCATTTCTGTTTTGCAACAATGATTTCAATGTCTGAAGTATGATCAGCATGCTAGGATATCTACACTGATAGTATTTTCTTCATCTGTATAGTTGGCTGCACTGTCAAACACCCCTGACCCTAGTTGGTCCAGACTCCCGTCTCAGTCATGCAAGGTGCCAAACAACCGACGGCTTGCCCTACCCACGACATCCAAGGGCTGTTTCTCTATCAAGTTCAACAACTCGGGTCGTCTTCTTTCTTGTGCCATGGCGACCCAGCAAGTAGTCAACATCGTCATCTACACGGTCAGACAAACCTCAGTGCCTGAATGGTCTAAGGCGTCACTCTTGGGTTGGACTGGCCTTTTGATGATGAAGGAGATCAGGGTTTGAATCCTGGTTCGAGTCTACTGAGTGTTTTTTTTCTAAATGGTTTCCCGATTTATTTCCACGCAAATGTGGGTAGACTACCTCTAAAATGCTTCCTTCTTCTTCCTTACCTTCATTAGAGTAATTATCATATATATGTATCATATATATAAAATCTAAACAGACATAGTAAGACATGATAATAAAAAATACCCTCTTAGATTACTCAATAGATAATTATTACTTAGCCAAAACAGTTTAATTATCTTTTTATCCATAGAGTTACTACCTGTCCTGTATACCCACATTTAATCACGCCATTTTGGCAGTGACGGGGAAGGTAGAAATTAGAGAAATTATACCCATATTTTTGTGTGCAAAGAAGTTGGGAGACATTTAGGGCACAAACCGCCTCAGTTGGGATTTGAACACTGGCCAGGTCACCATCAATCCAATCGATTACAAGAGTGATGCCTTAGACCATGCAACCACCAATGCAGGTCAAAACAAGTCACATTCCTGATGATTTGAATAAATAAATAACATGAAATTAAAAAAAATACAGTATTCAAACTCATTGATAAAGTAGTTTGATTGTAAAATAATAAGACCTTTTTATATTTATTTAAATACTGGATGTGTCTAGGGAAATAACTGCTTTTAAGAGTCCAGATTAATATACACAGTGTTAATCAAGCAAAAAACCAAATAAAACTCTATTAATTGCAAGTTTAGTCAAATAATTCATTGTTTCAGAACCTTAAACTAAATATAACTAGCGCTATACAAGTACTAAAAAATTTGAGTTTGAGTCAAGTTTCAGTTATGGTTTGAGCTCGCTTGACCTGAAGATTTTTACAAAACTCGAAAAATTTGAGTACTTTGAATTTTTTTATTTTAGCTTAAAATTTCAGAGTCTAATTAATTTTATTCAATTTAAAGCATTGCAAATACAGTCCCTCACTATTCTTTGTGTCAGATTAAAAAAAAACTATTTGAACCACTATATTAAATTTATTTGAAAATCCAAATTTTTGTGATAACTTTTTTTCGATAAAAAATTCCATTAAAAAAAGTATTATTTGTGCATGGAACTATTATGAAAGCTCAACTAGAAATATTTCTACTACAAACATTTCTCCGCATTACTTGAACTCGAAATAAACTCGATGGTTTCATTCAAACTCAATTCGGACTCGTCTTGAAAAAAAATGTATACTCGCACACCTGTAGATATAACTAATACCAATAACAGTTTTAACAAAACAATTTATTGTTATTTTTTTTAGATCCCTGAAGGCAAGGAACACAAATGTCTGACATATCATCAAGGCTTGGTGTACGATCTTCACTGGTCCAAGGATGATTCCTTGTTGCTATCTGCTTCAGCTGACTGCACTGCGTGTGTGTGGGATATAGAAGCCAAGAACCGCCGTCCATCTCAGGTAACAATGGCTGTGGATTGGGGTATTTACATTTAGTTTTCAAATCCTCATATTTAATATCTATTCTAACCCTCTTCGGTGGTCAGATAGACTGAGGCGGGGGTCGAAAACCTTTTTGATATCGCAGGTTGTTCGAGTTAAAAAAAAAAGGTGGACCCGCTTAGAAAAATATCAAGCAAAAGATTTTAACTTTATGTTGATCATAAATAGTAATTATTTATTAGTCTATTTTTATGAACAGAATTTTTTGTTTGCTCTGTTTTTTGCGGTTCACATAAAATGAGTTGGTGGACTGGATCAGTGGGTTTCTGACTGCTGACCTAAGATATTACTCTTGGAACAGATTTTTCTGTATTTTCTTTATTAGTTTGTTTTATGAATATTTTCATTTCTATCATATAGTTTTTATTATACTCTTAAATCATTCCCTTTGTTTTATTTAATCAATTAATGTGTACTTTGATATACAAAAATAACTCTCAATGCATGAATTCACACAAACATTATGATATGCTTGTACGCAAATAAATTTAATTCATCATGGGTTTTTTTCTCCATAGATGTTACCTCATCCTTCATTTGTGTATTGTGCACACTTTCACCCCAAAACAAACTCAGTTTTGGCAACCGGGTGCTTTGACCATGTTGTGCGATTGTGGTCAAGGGCAGGTCGCAACAAACCATACGAGGTAAGATGAACAATTACACTTCTTGCACCGGTGGCATGTTTGATACATGGTCAGTTTGATTAGACTTGCTACCTGCATCAGCAAGCATGCTTGTCCATTCTGGTATGTCGGTGACTAGGAGGTCGATGATCCCAGCCCTCTTTATCAAACTGTTAGGGAGACCATAGATCACATTACTTTAGCATCAATTTACTTTTCATTCTCATTTATTTAAGGTATTTACTTTCTGAACCGACTGATTATATCAGCACAAGCTTTATAAACTAACTTAAATCTAGAACAGACACAACATCATCTCTGCTTCATCACACACACACATTCAGACACACATTCATCACTGTGAAAGGGGAAATCCACATTTCATCAATGATAAATTTTCCGGTCATGCCAGGGAACGAACCCTGGAAGGTTTGTTGTGTTGACACAGTGAAACCCTCCATCCACAAATGTTGGCATTATCATCACTAACAAACAGCTGCCACTCGGTCGGTATAGCTCACCTGCAGGTTCATACCATGGAGGTTTTTTTATGCTCACTATTGAATGTAAAGATGATATAATTCTCTCAAATGCATTTTGGTTTATGTTTCAGCTCTTCCAAGAACTTGAAGGTCATGTTGGTTTTGTGAATTCCTTATGTTTTAACAAACAGGGAAAGCTGATATCAGGTGACAGTTTAGGAAGAATATTAATATGGGTCCCAGAAGGCAAGAAGCCAAAAAAACATATTGGTGACTGGAAGCTGGAAAGGTAATATAATATATATGAACTTTGTTATGATTCAGGTCTAACCTAACCTATTTGCCTTCCTTACCTATCAATTAGTCCTACATTATATTAGTGTATACCCCATCCATGGTAAGAAGGAAGACCTGAGAGGTCTTTTTTCCTACCAAAATCCTAATATATATAGTATAATTCTAGTAGGGAAAAAGGACTTTCAAACCACCATTCTTACCATACCTGAGAGGTCTTTTTTCCTACCAAAATCCTAATATATATAGTGATTAAAAAATGAGGTGGCCCAATGGCTAGATAATTTTATAATAAAGGAAATTGATAAAACTAAAGAAATAGGAAAAATAAACTACTAAGAATAAGAATAAATTTGATGAAGAAAGCCCACCTAGGGAAAGAGGAAAGATGTGGGAAGAATCCAATGCACAAAGGTGACATCTTCTTCCTTTCTTCTGCCTTCTATAGTAGAAGTAGTCACACACACATTTTAAACACAAATATAATAATATTTCGGCATTGTTGCCTTTATCAAACAAAAAGAAGAAGAGAGTACAAATGACACAAACAATGGATTACTCCATCTTGAAATTTTGAATTAAACTGTTAGAAACAAATTGTGCCAACTGTTTTTGGGAGTAGAAATAAATTCCTAGGTTGTGGTTAATATTTATATAAAACTGATGATGAATAATAATAAGACAAGATAAAAAAGAAAAAAGAGAAAATAATAATAATAATAATAATAATGTTAAATTTGGAAAATAATATTATAGAAATAAAAAATAAATAAATAAATAAAAAATAAACTATCTTCTGTTGAGGCCTGGTGGTAATCTTGATTTGGTGATCCATTGGTGGGCCAGTTCCCACTGTCTAAGTTGAGAACTGTTGCACTGTTTGGGAAATGCTCTTAATATTTTGGTGGTGTAGCAGGTTTGAAAGTCCTGGTTGTGGGTACTAGCATGGATGGGTACAGGCTTGTCCGGATCTTTGTGGTTTGTGTCAAAGCGATGATTGTTCATTCGCTGTCTGAGAGAACCTGTAGTGAGGCCTATATATTCTGCATCACATGATTTGCACTGTAGTTGATATATCAAGTTATTGGTTTTGCAATTGTAATACCCAGGGATTTTGTATTCCAATTTGGTTACTTTGCTGTTGAAGGATGTAGCTGGTAGGTGTATTCCACATGTGCTGCAACGGGTGCTACCGCAGGGGTGTGAACCTTTGGTACTAGGTTTTTCTTCTCGGGATCTCTTGGGGTCAGGAAGTTTGGGATGGACTAGAATATTGTGGAGATTGGGTGGCCATTTGAAAGTGACTCTTGGGGTGAACTAAGAAGGTTTTGGGTCTGTGTAGAACTGGTTAGGAATTTGTAACCACATTTAAGGATGGTGTTGATACGTTGTAGACCAGGATGGTATTGGGTTGTGAGAGGGATGTCCTCAACTTTTTTTGGAGGGTCGTGGTAATTCCTGGAGAGTGCTCTGGAGATTTGGTTGTCTATTAGAGGCTTGGGGTAACCTCTACTTTGGAAAACTGTGGAGAGTTGTTTGCAATATTCAGTTAAATCGTCGGGTTCTGAACATATCCGTTTGGCTCGTGTGGCAAGGCTGAATGGTAGAGACCTTTTTGTGTATGAAGGATGGCTGCTATGGTAGTGGAGGTATTGTTGTTGATTGGTGGGTTTTATATGTACAGTGGTACGAATTTGGTTATTTTCAAGGAACAGATTTACATCAAGGAAGGTAAGACTATGATGTGATTTATTGTGGGTGAAGTTTAGGGGGCTGCAATTGTTGAGATTATCTAGAAAGACGTCCAAGGATTCTTCGGAGTGAGGCCAGATCATGAAAATGTCGTCGATGTAGCGAAGCCATAGATATGGTTTGATGGGCTGAGAATGTAGAAAGCGTTCTTCTAGTAGTCCCATGTAAAGATTTGCATATGATGGAGCCATGCGTGTACCCATAGCTGTGCCCTTAATCTGTAGGTAGTTTGATAAAGGCAACAATGCCGAAATATTATTATATTTGTGTTTAAAATGTGTGTGTGACTACTTCTACTATAGAAGACAGAAGAAAGGAAGAAGATGTCACCTTTGTGCATTGGATTCTTCCCACATCTTTCCTCTTTCCCTAGGTGGGCTTTCTTCATCAAATTTATTCTTATTCTTAGTAGTTTATTTTTCCTATTTCTTTAGTTTTATCAATTTCCTAATATATATAGTATAATTCTAGTAGGGAAAAAGGACTTTCAAACCACCATTCTTACCATAAACAGGGTATACAGTGTTTTCACACTGCTCTCAGATATGGAACTAGAAAATTTTAGAAAAATATTTTGTGTTTAAATTTTTAGGAGTGTAACTTATCAAAGAATAGTATTATTATTATTATTATTATTAGCACCGCGTCTTACTACCCATTCGGGTTATACACACTTACGCTAATGTGTAATGGCAGGGTGATTGTGAGATGAAATGAAGGACCTACAGTTTAACGTGGAATCCGAACCACGGTGGAGGCCTGGCATTCCCCACATTCACAAGATGTCTTGTCAGAGGTGGAGGAAGGGTTTCGTAATCAGATAAATCTGTGCCGGGACCGAGGATTGAACCCCGGACCCCAGAATAGAAGTCCGACACCTTACCCCTAGACCACCAGGTCACCCAAAGAATAGTAAAGAATAAACATTATCCAATACAAGTTAGTTTTTAATTATTGTACATACCCTCCAGTTTGGTTTACATAATCATCGTTTTCAGCGTGTGGACAGATAATTATGCATACATACCCACAGTCTTATATATAACGAGTGTGATACTATATATCATGTTATTTACTGTGTGATAGCGATGTGAAGCCAAGAGAAATGAAGGGAACAGTTATAAACAAGCTGATGGTCCATCCTGGTGGTCAACGATTGTTGGTCCATGCTCGCGATAGCCTCTTAAGGATGCTGGATCTTGCTACAGGCAGTGTAATACAGTGGTTCAAGGGGGCCCTCAACCACACGTATGTCCGCGTTACTCTTTATCATTCGGTATTGAGAAAGCAAAGTTTTCTTAAAAAAAAAAAGCTTTTAAGAAGACAACAATTTATTCTGAATCTTCAGTAAAAGTGATATTTTCTCCAGAGAAACGAAAAACTTATTAAAATCATTATATATTAAAGTAAAAATGTGTGCTTCCCCTCTAAAACATTGTAAAACAACTTTTTCAGTAACATAAGATATTTAAATTGTCTTCATTCTAATCCAAGATTGCCCACTTCAGTGATCAAAGGTGTCACTCTCATGATAGACTGGACTGCAGATGGCATAGAAATCAGGGTTTGAATCCTGGTTGGATCTACTTAGGGTTGTTTTCCCTAAGAATGTTTCCCACCCTTCCTTCATGTAAATGTAGGTACATCTCCTCAAAATTATACCATCATCATCCCAACTCTATTAGTATAGTTAATAGTTAATATGTTATGCCCTAACAGGTAGTGAGAAGATGCGATACCTTATCTCAGTCAGTAGTGTGTTTGCCTACTGAGCTAAGGGTTCCGAGTTTGATTCCCGGCATGGCCAAAAAATTTATTATTGTGGAAAAATGAGTTTACCCTTTCACATTGATAAATTATTGGACGGGGGCTGGATGTTGTGCTTGTCTTAGTCTTAAGTTAGGTTATAAGGTATATGAAGCTACAACAGGGGTTTAGCCAGCCGTTAGTGTAAAATATATGACTTGAATAAAAAACTGACCCAGGCCATTGGCTGGAAACAGTAATGGATGTAAAAGATAGTGATAAGCAGGGGGTGGGGATCGAGGATTGTACCTATTGGGAGCCTGTGTTTTTGACATTTATCCAAACAATAGAATATGTTCTAATATGACCAAAATAGTATTTTAATGTGAATGTTTAGTAAAATAAAATTGTTTCTATCTGTAATTTATCACATATTTCAGAATACAAACGCTAGCCTGTATCTCACCGTGTGGCGGTCTGGTGTTTGCTGCAAGCGAAGATGGAACAGTCAGTGTGTGGAATGCAGACACAGGGGACCAGGTGGCTCTCTACGCTGGCTTAGGTTTTCAATCAGGAGCCACAGGCGTGGATTACCACCCTTATGAACATATGGTTGCATTCTCTCTCTATGGTGTTGCCTCTCGTGTTATTGTTTGCGACTATAAAAAATCATCTACTGGTAAAGATGTGGGCCTTGAAATGTTGGTTCGACAAGTTGACGATGGAATTGAAACTTTACAGCACGTTGATCTTAATAATACCCACATTAATATTGATAGATTGTCCTTAGGATTAAAGTTTGATCAAAATAAGGAATCTGCACTCAAGAAAACATTATGTAGTCCTAATAAATTTAGAAACACTATTGATTTCAGACAAAGTTCCACACCAGATACTTTATTGGAAAACTCTACCTTGCCATATGAAGGAAGTACCGGTATGTCTAGTTTTTCTCCAAATACTCATTCTCTTATGGCAAGCACTTGTGTGAATGACTCTCCAGTGAAAAGCATTGACCAGGGCTCTAGTGATGTGCGTCTGGCAAGTATTATTGAAAAAATGGATCAAGTCTTATCAGTGTCTTCATCAAGGACTAGTAATGAGTTGCTTGAAAGCCCCGCATCTATCAGCAAAGTAAAGAACCAAGATGGTAATAGTAAACGACATAGACGTAGAAAAGGCAGCATCGGTCAGACAAATTCTGTTAGCTAGATGTGACATCTCTTCCATTTATTATTCGGTAACCATTGGAAGAGTAGAGTTTCTCAAATGTGAACTAAAATTCAAAGCAAATCTTAAATTTGAAGTATAGCCTAAAATTAAACGATGTTTTTTTTATGGTTTGACTCACAAACAAAACTCACTTATTTTACGGGTCTCTACGCAAGTTGCACTTCAGCCACTGGACAAAGGGTAATGGTTGCCTCCTATCTTCTTCCTATTATTCTTTTATACGAGGTTTTGATATTAAATAACTAGACTGATGTTCTATAAAATTGTATTTACAAAATTACTCAATGCACATGTTATCACCTTCAATGCAGTCCCCTCTCCGATCCCTACACCTCACCATACGAATCTTCCACTGGGAATCTTGTCCTTCGCCAAATCTTCTTCTTATGCGTTCACGAAGGGTTGTCAAAACCTCCTTGTTGTAAACCTGGTTAACAGTCTGACCTTCAGTACTCAATCAATGTGAACAATCCCTCGGATATATAAAAAAAAAAAATCATCATTGCTTTGAATTTTGACTTGTTCATCTGTGCTTTCTTTTGTCTCGGTGAACTGGGACTCTTCCAATACATATATTGGCGCTTAGTTTCAGGGTTGAACTGAAAAAAACCATGATTCTTGTAAAATTTGTAGAACAGTTTCCTTATCGATATTAACTAAGTCAGCAATTGCTCGAATGCTCAGGTGTCGATTTTTTCAGACGATTTCACTCGCTTTTTCAATATCAACATCTGTTTTTGATGTGTGAGGACGGCCGGGGCGCTGATCGTCTTTGATCTGTTTCCTCCACTCCTTAAATTTTTTAAACCAATCGAACACTTGAGTACGAGATAAACACTGTTCACCATAAACTTCCTTTAACAAATTATACGTTTCTGTAGCAGATTTCCCAAGTTTTACAAGAAACTTCACGTTGATACGCTGCTCACCTTTTACAGGCAACATAATTCTGACATAACTCAGGTACTTCGAACAAAGGTTACGGCTGAACTGTCGGTCACACAACCTTTAAATTTGGAAGGTAGAAGGAGAAAATAACATAGATCAATATCTGACCCTGCTTGTTGTTGCTGACACCTCAGGTAAGTTGCAAAAACATGAGTCCGGTTATTTTGTACCCACACCTTGTATACCTCCAATTTTTACAAGTATACCTTAAAGGGAAATAGGGAAATAATAGATTCTCTTCAGAGGTTAATTGATAAGTTCCAGTTCCTAATATAACATTTTATAAAAGGTTTAGTGGCTCAATTTATAAATAATTACTAATAGCACTATTATGTTTGATTTAAAACATATTAAATAATTGATTTATAACAGCAGGATTGGAACACATATCTAATCTCTAACCATTCATTGAAGGCTCTCACATATACCATTAAACTCTATAAGATACTCATATAAAATATTTATGTTATTATATTATGATTATTTGTTAAACCATTTCCAAATCTTTGATCAGTCCTTCATTACAAACTTTGATCCAATATAATAAATTTGTCAAAGTTATTTATGTATATATGTATGTATGTATTTATGTATGTTAGAGGTTGTTTTAATTGAATTAAAAGTAAGTTTAATCCATGGCTTTCAGTGATAATTAGGGTTGGACGAGATCTCGAACTCCCGGGAAAATGTCGGGAATTTATCTATTCCCTTTGATCAGGTGGGATTGACCCTTACCCTGAAAAGTTTCCAAGAAACAAGACAATGGGCGCCTTGAAAGCTTTAGAGAAGGACAGATATATTCTTCTATCTTTTGGGGTGCAGAAATGGGCGAAAGGAGGGAAAGGAAGTAGCTTGCCAAGGTCAATCATTTATGAGGGTTCAGGGTGTTGTTGAGAGCCGGACAGGGAGTAGAGTATAAAGTGTGTCAAATCTAAAGAGAACATTTAAGAAAAGTAACTTTTAAACTTAGATAATATTTTGCAGTTTCATGAGCCAATTGAAGAGGTGCCAAACATTATGTTTTGCAGTATTTTTTCCCCTATACCAATAATTAAATATAAAACACAATTTTCAAAAGAAATTAACTAATAAAATAATTTCCATTAAAAATGTAATAAAATTAACTATGGTATTTTATTAATTGTATTATTTGATATTAATTCAAAAGATTGTTATTTGATTTGATAAAAAAAAAGCTATTCGTGCACACTTCTATTTATCTTATTATGTTATTTTTTATTGTATTTATTATCTTTAGTAATTATTTTTAGCACTCCAGTTATACACCTATGTACTAATTACTCTAGTTTGTTAGGAACGAAGAAGATTAAATTTAGATGTGTACCTGCATTTGCATGAATAGAGTATGAAACCATTTAGGAAAAACCACCCGTCATCGGTAGTTTAGTCTATTTCGAGAGTGGTGCCTTAGACCATGCAGCCGCCGAAGTGGTTTTAATAATATTATAGCTTTAACAAGTCTTACCATATTAGTTTAGGAATTAATATATTTTAAATCTAAGATTATTTTAAAGAATAATTTTAAAGGGTAGTTTTAAAATTTCCCGTCCTATTCCCGTCCTGAAATAAAAAAGTCATTCATGTCCTTCCCCAGTAATAATGGTTAAATTATTTAATTGTTTTTATGTCTGTGTTATTACTTTGTCTTGGATTGAACATCTATTTTTAAAATATGTATACTAATTTTTTTCATATTAATATCAATCTGTAATGTATACAACATATCAGACTGGGATTAATTGATAATAGACCGAGTGAGTACTTTTACTCTCATTATTTTTATCGGCAAAGCTTTGTAATTGTCGAAGCTGGAGTTTTATAGCAGCGAAGTCAGAGCTGACATCTGTCTCGAAGCCAATTTGAAGTTTCGCACATCATTACTTTTTGGTGTTTTTTCCTTTTCCACAAATGTCCAATAGCAAAGTGCTATCATTATGCTAACATTATTCATTAGCACACATAATTAATTTCTTATTTAAAATGAACACACTAATAACAATACAATAAATTGTTCTCAATTCATTATCAATCCAATTGACGGATTGTAAAATTATAACTTGACAAACTTGGATAAATTTATTATAATGGCATAGCCATATTTTTGGATGTAACATTAAGTTAACATTTTAAATATTTTAATAACTTAATGTATAACTCTAGTCTTTAAAAGTAGAAATAGTTGCACAAATAGTTGTTTTATTTTTTACAACTAGCTATATTCACAAATGAAGCTGAAGCTTAAGAAAATGTTTGCATTCTATTAATTATTTTCAGATTTATAGTTAAAGCACTAATATAAACATAGATTTAAGAATAAAATATTGTGCTGTGTTTTTCATTGATGTTTTGAAGTGCCTTTATAAACACATGTAATAATTAGATATAAACTAAAAGTATTATTCAATTTTGGAATGATTTAAGAACATTTTATTTTGTATCATTGCTCTTGTGCAGGGCTGAGGATGCTGCATTTTTAAGCTAGGATGTACTACAATTTTCTCAGGAATTATCAGTTTTTAAAAGTTAAAAAAAAGTTACTAGATTTACTTTCATATATTCATATGGCAAGTCATTTAATCTGCAGCTGTCACTTTTATCAGTACTTTTAAAAATGCTAATATATAGTTAAATGTTATCAATCTTGACCACTAAAAAAGTTTATATTTTCTTTAGTATCTTGTTTTTTTGTCAAAAAAGTAAGAGACCACATTTCACAGCCATAAAAAACGAGTTAAGTTATTGTTTTTCCATATGAAGGTAAAATAAGGCCAAATAAATAATACATTATTTACTATATGGTAGTGTTCAGAAAAATAAAATTTGTTTTAAAGAATCGCTAATAGTATGTACATTCCCTCCTGATGAGTTCTGGTATAATGAACCTGGGTTGAGAGCTTTAGTGTGAAAGGTTAATTTTACTATTCACGGTTAGCCCTAATAGTTATTGATAGGGTTATCTTTAGAAGGCATTAATTATTATTAAATATAAACATTATTTATAGCATAATATGAAAGAATTAAATGTATCGTAATATTTGGAAGAAGGTACAGGAAAGGTGTATAGAAACATATAAAAATGACAAAAACAATATGGCAGTTACAAAGAAACGAACACAGTTCACACTTTTACATTGCTGCCACTGGACAAAGAGGTAATGGGTGCTTCTTGATGACAATCAATCATTACCGCCCAATCCCTTGACCTAAATTTCATTCTATCAGAACTCATCAGGGTGGGAGTGTGAAACGCGCAACGCACCTTCCTAAAAGAGAAAACCACACAAAAGGGAGAAAAAGAAATATTGTAAAGAATTATAGGACACTTAAATAGGAACATGTAAAAAGAATATCATAAAGGACAAGAAGAATTATGAAGTCATTTATTAATCACAATCGAGGATAGCAAACCATAAGTGCATAAAAGGAAAAGTTACATTTTAATGCCAAAGAAATGGGGATGCAATCAAAATATGCTAATTTTTTTTAGTTCATTCAGTATTCATCCCTTAAATATATATTTTGAATTTAACAAGCGGAAGCAACTTATTTTCTTCACCATCTTGTCATTATTTCTTTGTCCAATGGCAACAATGTAAAGTGTGAACTATGTTTTTCTTTTATTTGTAAAATCCATATTGTGTTTGTCTCCTTTTATTTGTTACCACACATCTTTACTTTTCCTTCTTACATACATAACATAAGTATTTACATATGTATCAGACAGTTAATTAGTGGATTTGATTGTATCTTCCTTAAAAGTGAATTTAGCTGAAGTCGTGTCAATAACATTTAGTTAAATAACACAAATCATATTACTGGCATCCTAAATTTGTAACAAACAATATGTGGATTGCCACCCAGCAACTTAAAATCAAACAACTACAAACTAGACAAAATTTCAAATTTGATGGCAGATTATTGAAATTTGTTGGGAGCTCACCAACCAATTGCCAATAATTTATTTTTGATTAATTAGTGATTACATTCAGTTTGTTTTGTTATAGTTTTATTTCTTTGATTAATCTTGAAAACACTTTTAACACAAATATCTATTTCAAGTTTTTTTCTGATCTAGCATAAGTTTTATCGCCGAGAAAATGTCTTCTGCTAAGAGTTTTGGTTCTTCCAATGCTGCAAAGTGTCCTCCTCGTTTCATGTGAGAATTCTGCAAGAGATTATGGTACTTCTCTCTCAGGAAATACTCTGGGTAGTAGCGAATCTCGTTAGGGAACCACACACATGCAGTTGGAACTTTAGTGGGGATGCTACGGGACAAACAAAATACATTAACTTAATAAAACAATCTATTATGTATTGTCAAAGCCATTTTTTTTTTATCCAGTATGTCTTAGTACTTGAATGGCTGATACTATGATAATGGAGTAGAAATGATCAAAGTACAATTTTAGATGAAACATACTCATATTTGGGTGGAGGTAGAGTGGGAAACAATTAAGTTAAAATCACCCTCTTAGGTCCCGGGTTTGATTCCTGTGTCTAGGTGTTGTTCTTCAATTTAAAGAACATAGTGTCAATAATATATTCGGGTGCATACTGTCCTAGTGGTAAACAGGAACAAATTAGATCAAATATAAAGTATAAACCGACAAGTAAATATAATTTGATTTATTGTAAATTTTCTGAAAAATGGATTGATGCATTTATCTGGGCTTAATAAAAATTGCAAATTTTTCCTTTATCACATAGATTTTAATTTTTCAAGTCACAGATATTTTAAAATTAGTATTTTTATTTGGGTTTATCATTCAACTGCTTTAAGTGTCCATCTAAACCTGTGAAGGGTGACCTGACGGTCTAGGGGTAAGGTGTCAGACTTCTGTGCTGAGGGTCCGGGTTTCAATCCTCGGTCTCGGCACAGATTTATCTGATTACCAAACCCTTCCTTCACCTATGAAAAGACGTGTATTAATCACAACTTGTAAATATGTGGAATGCTAGGCCTTCGCCGTGGTTCGGATCCCACGTTAAACTGTAGGTCCTTCATTTCATCTCACAATCACCCTACCGTTACACGTAAGTGCATATAAACCCGAACTGTTAGTAATATGTGGTGCTAATAGTAATAATAAACCTGTGAAATGAAGATTTGAAGAGATTGTTTTACCTCAAAATGCCAAGTTCTCTCTGTGCCTTGCTGAAGCCCTCACTATACAGGCGTACAGATGTAGTTATAGATCCAGTGACCCAATATATCATCACATTATCCAATAAATCTGCCAGCTGGAATTTATGAGTCAACCCTCCATCTGATTTGGAACGAAACTTGGCATTTGTACCCAAAGAAAACTTCTCTAAGATGTAAGCCGCCAAACCAACTGGGAGTCTGTCAATGCAACACCTGAAAATAATTCATGTTAATGATGCAATTTAAATTACTATGCATATTTAAAAACACATTTATCTATGAATGTCTATATAAACTGTCACAAAAGTAAAAAAGGGTTAGAAAGAGGAACACACATTACATTTCAAGGTTACGAGCCATTTTCTAAGCTGTGACCTAAATGTGTTGTGTCTGATTAGCCTGTAACTCTTTAAACCCCTTTGCTTGGTCTTGACATTCGAAGATTTTATTGAATTGGAATATTGTACACCTTATGGTTCTTGTATATTAAGTGCACATCTATTTAGTCAAAGCAGCTGCTACTCATTGAATACTATTTCGGGAAACAAGAACATCATATTTCCTTCAATCCCTTATCAATTATCATATACATAATTATCTAAAATGTAAAACTGATTTAAATAGCATATTCTGAAAATTGAAAAATGACACCTGGACACGGGAATCAAACCCGGGACCTTTGGCTAAGTACGCCAATGCTCTAACCACTGAGCTATCCAGTAATCGTCCCGCGCCAAGGGTCATTCTTCACTCATATTTTAAGGCAGTCAATGATGGACATGCGGAAATCATCAGCTACAAATGTGTGCTTTTATTAAGATCACAAGCTATCAGATAATGTAGCCACTGTCGACTTGGTAGATAGCTTGTTGCTGCCACTTGTACAGTTATTATAATTGTAAGGGATCGTATATTTATGAATCAAATAGCCAAAGCTATTATATTTAAGTGAGGACTTAATCACATCTAGATATAGTCTGAAAATTGATTTAAATAGGCCTAATCCTTACTGTATTAAGAATATCTTACTGAATGTCCTTTTTATACTGTATTATTTTACCCTTTTTTCTTTCCTAATGATACTAAGGTTTGTTGGCTTGACATTTCTGCCCTTTTACAAGTGTTGACTGATATGACTTTTGAGGTTGGGTTACCATTTAGGTGTTGTCACATTATTCCCATGAGATGTGGTGATAATGATGTTGATTATGTGATACAAGCAAAAGTTATAAACCCAACTTAAACCTCATTATCCGGACCATGGTGACCATAGGAACAATTCCCCTTTGGGGAAAAACACTATGGCACAGTTGAGAATCTATCACAGGACGCTAATCACTAGAGCAAGAGACCCATTCACTTAAATTGAATTTGTTATATAGTCTTGAACATCCCTACATCCTATTATTTTTCAACATGGAATATACATCAGCATTCACCATTGGTTAAAGTGATTTCAAACAGTAATGAAAAACTTGTTTTAAAAATCCAATTTGGAACTGGCTTAGTTGTAATTATACAGTATTAAAACTAAAAAGCTCACTTTGAACAGAAACTTTTTTTAAATAATATTGTATCCAGAAGCACAATGCCTGACAATTTGATACATTTATTATTGTATTTAAAATGTTGTTTAAAAGATCAATGACAATTTTTATTGTATTTGTAGATTTTGAAAAATTGACACCTATACACTGGAATCAAACCCAGGAGCCTTGGCGTGGTGTGCCAATGCTCTCCCATTTAGCTTATTTAGTAGTTTATTTTTCCATTTTCCTTAGTTTTATAAATTTCCTTCGTTATAAAATTAACTACAGGTATAGTGTTCTGTAACAAGTATATCAATAGTTTATTAGTGTATGTGGAGTATTTTACTTGCCAATAGTATCTGGTTTAGTTGCTTGGATGTGAAAGTACCCACTTTCTTCAACAAGGAAGGAAAAGTGTGTTGACAAAGGATACGTTTTGTCTACGTGTTTCTCGTCTACAATCAGTGTTGGCCAGAAACTTCCCAGAAGTAGTTTTATATAGTAAAGTGGAGGATTGGTGTTGCAAAAATTGCTATGGAAACCTAAAACCCTGAAAAAAAAAAAGTTTTTACGTTAGTTTATTTTATTTTGAGATAAATGGTTTATAATTTATAATTGATTAACTTTATTACATATATTAATTAATACATTTAATAAATATATATACTTTTCTTGGAATAAAGTGGCCATATTTGCTCCTATAATTCCACCCCAATCTCCACCCTGGAGGTAAAACTTGTCGAAACCAAGTCTGGCCATGAGGTCCTTGAAGACAACAGCCACTTGAACCGCTCCAAGACCTGGCTTGGACGCTCCCTCCGAGAAACCATAGCCCGGCAACGAAGGAACCACCACCTCAAACACAAAGTTCACCCCTTCACGAGGGGTTGTGAGGAGTGGGATTATCTCGTAGAACTCTCGTACAGAGCCTGGCCAGCCATGGAGCATAGTAGAGGTAGCACACGGGTCGATGGCGGGACTTGTTTGGGCTTGACGTGGAGGAAATGTATGTCCAGCCCGTCCACTTGAGTCTTGAACTGGGGGAAACTGTTGAGGTAGGCTTCCCTCTCCCTCCAGTTGTACTTGGTTCTCCAGAAGTCTACAACCTTCTTGAGGTAGTCTGTGTTGAAACCGTATTGGAACCCGATACCTTCTAGAGGTGGAGTGAGCTTCACGTGTTGCAGTCGTGTATTTAGATCATCCAACACCTACCAAATGAAATTGATTTAGTTATTAATACAATCATTATGTATTAATTGTTAATTTTAAATGTTTCTAATGTAATATTACAAACAAATATTTAGATAATATAGTTTTTACTAAATACCTTTTAAGATATCTAATTAAAACATGTAATTTTTTTTAAACATACATAAATAAATTAAAAAATAAGCTAATGAGTAAATCAGTCAAAGAAAGCTCTCTCATTAAAAGAGCTGGAAAAACCAACACAACTTGAATTTGATGAAATGAGAAAGGATATGGATAGTACAAGCACAAAAATAAATTAATTAGCACAAGGAAAAATAAATCTAATGGCTTTGTTTTTGTTTCTTTTCTCAATCTAGGCTTTCTTCTCTTAATTTTCTTATTAAAGCCGGTGATATGTTTATCATCAAACCTACTTGATATGTAGAGATGTAGCAATAGAAGGCGAGGGGTGAGAATTACATCTGCCTGAGGTTCATTTTAAAGGTATTTCAAATCGAAGAAAAAATTGTCAGGAACTTTTTTTTGTTACAAACGGAAATTCCATATAAGATTTTGGTTTAAATATTTTGCTTTTTCACAGATGCGAACACTAGATAGAGAGATAAGCTTGTGTCCTTTACAATGACAAGCTTTTTAGTAAATGATTTGGAACTTCAAAGTCATTAAAAGATTACTTTCCAAGTTAAGCATGATGATTTAGCTCAGCTTTATTCAAAATATATGAATGAATTAGTCTGTTCTGTGAAGTGATTTTTAATTTCCATCAATACAGCAATAGGATTTGAGGTTTACTGGAATTTCTGGAGGGTAGAGATTATTGAGGGGGAGGGAAGGGGGTTGTCACCACCAGGATAAACATAGATGAGACTATCACATTACGTCACAATACCATGAATTATTTATTAGTATTTTAATATTACCTCTTGGGATATGTTGATACGGAATGGTCGTATGGACTTGTCGACATTATGAGGTTGCCCTGGGCCCCACCAGGTAGACTCTAGTTTAGGAAGGGGAGGCACATAAGTCAGTTTGTTGTATAGACTGCCAATTCCAATAGCGGTGAGGCCTATACTGACGAATAAAACTATCCTCCACAAACCCATATTGATTGATTAATCCTTTGGAGAAAAAAAACACCTTTTAATATATGTACATATAAAACATAAAGAGTTAAATTTTAAAACAAAAAAGCAGCTCTTGTGATGATTGTAAAAAAATATTTGTAGAATGAGGTTAATTTTTAAGGTGAATTAGATATATCGTTTATAAATGACATAATACGCATCCTAGATTGTCAAAGGTTAACCTTTAGATTAGATATTGATTAATGTATTTAAAAATTGATAGCTAAAGCGATATTTATTAAAACTGCTGATTAAACACCTTATCTTTTCATTTGAATCCATTTTTACTAACTCAGATCAGAGAACCTTTGAACATTGGCTGTGGTTCCAAGAGTCCAAACTTTCCATAAAAAAAGGTAACTTAATGTTTTAGGCAATATGTTTGAGAGCTAAAATTGTATTAACTATTAGTAATAATCATCATTAACTGTTTACAGCCTGTGCATGGTCAGTTTAGTAAAATTTCTCCATCTTGCTCTTGCCTTCCACCATTCTGCCTCCTTTAATTGCTTCCATTCCTTTCCTCTCACAATTTCACACTTTCTGTTTCCATCTCTTTCTTGATCTCACTTGAGGACTTTCTCCTACAAACTTAATCTCCGTTATTCTCTTTGGTATTCTTTCCTCTTCCATCCTCATTTCATGGCCATACCATCTCAGTCTGGTTTCCTCTACTATCTCGTGTACTCGCTGTGCGGCCCCCACTCTTACCTGAATAGTTTTATTCCTAATCCTGTTTCTCCTCGCAACATGCTAACATGCTCCTCACAAACTTCACTCCCGTGGCCCCCAACTTTCATTGTCGCTCTTATATTCACTGTCTATGTTTCTGCTGCACATATGACCACGGGTATAAGGTATGTTTTATACAGCACTTCCTTACACTTCAGGGCCACCCTCCTTCCATTTTATTTTTTATTCTCTTTTTCAATATCTTCTCATATATTTGTGTAGGCATAAAGTGGCATGTAAGCCTTATTCACTTATAATTCGTAAATCTCTTTCTGTTTCCTTTCTTAAAAATTGGTACTATTTTCCCCTTCTTCCAATACCCTGTTCTCCTTTCATATCACTCTCAGCACCCCGATAACCATTTTATTCCCATTTCTTCTGCAGCACTTATTAATTTCACATTTAGTTTGTCTAAACCTGGTGCTTTTCCCCGTTTCAAGCTCTTTAATTCATCCTCCACTGGCTTCCATGTCGGACCTGCTCCCTTCTCTTCTGATAATGAATGCTTCATGCTCCTTTGCTTCATTCTCATCCCCATCATTTTCCAGGTTGAACATTTTCTCAAAATATCCCCTCCATAGTTACTTTTCTTCTTCTCCTTCTATATTCATCATTCTAGATTCTTATCTTTTCTATGTTATCCTGTTTTTTCCTTGGTTATATAGCACCTTCTTACTTATATCCACATCCCTTTCCAGCATCTCTGTTAATTTTTGCAACCAAGTCTTCCTGGCTTCCTGTACCACACGCTTTACTCTTCTCTTCACATACTCTTTATCTTTTTCCTCATTCCTATTCCTAAAACTCCTTCTGAATACTATGCTCTACTGCTACACTGCTTACCTCAATCTGTCGTTCCATCATGCGGTATCCTTCCACTTCCTCTTAACACTTGTCGGCCAACATACCTCCTCCACAATTCCTACCCAACTTTTCTTAAACCTTTCTCATTCCACCTCTACACTTTAGATCTCATCCTTGGGCATCAAGCTTCTCGTCCTTCTTAAATACAGTTTTCTTTCCTCTTCATTTTTAAGCCTTTAAATCTTATCCTTTTTCTTGTTTTCTACTCTTCTCCTACATTCCCAACCCACTATGTCTGCCACCAGCAGCCAGTGGTCACTATCTAGATACACACTTGATATGACCTTAACGTTTATACAGTCTACCTTTTCATTTTCTTTCCATAAAGAAATAATCTATTACATAGGTACCTTTTCTCCACATCTCGACTGTATCTAGTAATTTTTATCAATTTCTCTTTTCTTATTTTACCGTTTTCCACCTTCATTCCATTTCATTCACATAATTTTAGCAACCTTTTATATTACTCGTTTCTCTCTCACCATCCGTTTTTAGTACGAGAATTTGACCAGTCATACTATTGCAAATATTACGATAGACTTCACGCAGCTTAAACTCAAAGAGATAAGAGCTAATAGGCCGTGGCGAGAAGTGGATTGAAGACTACTACCCTCTGTCTTGGATTCAAAATTACGTACAGTGGGGGTAGGAAATGGCTTTATTGTTCTTGGTGGCTCAGGCGCACAATTTAATTAGAAAGTAATCGCATTCTTGACTGGTAACAGATCCCTTTTTTTTCTCACACGTATCAATGGGCATTGTTAAATGTCACGAATGCGTTGACCAAAGTTTCTAACAGTTTTTATGCCCAGTCTAATTTGTAGAAACGCTTGACCTAATACGGTGCGTTCCATTTTGAGATCGACAAGCATGAGTCCAGAGTATAGCACCATTGAATTGATTGTATCATCTTTTTAAAAAAAAAAATTCAAATGTCAAGAAAAAAATAAAAATGTGAATTTGAGATTGAGTAGAGTACTTGATTCATACCCCAGTACTAAAATAGAACACACCCCAATATTGCGCTGCAATTTTATAAATTAATATTTTGACACAAAACTTAGCGACCCTGGTCGTATCAAAGCAGAGTTGTACTTAAGATGTAAAAAGTGTGATCCAAGGGAAATTACCAAAAAAATTAAACTAAACGCGCCATTATTGCTACAGATTATATTAAAACCCTCCTTAATCCATCAGTCATTATAAATTTGCCGAAACAATTATTGCTAGATGCAGGAAATTGATCAAACCTAGATTTAGGCGTGACCGGGATAATTTTGTGCAACTTGTTCATGTTTTGGTTGAGCCAAAGGTATAACTTAATGATAGAATTAGAATAAGTAAGGCTACAGCAAGTAATGGAGTTCTGCTACATAGGAAATAAAATAACCAAAGATAGCAGAAGTAAGAATTATATTATAAGTAGACTAGCGTTAGGCGAAGAAATCCTTTCATTACAAGAAGATCTTATTAACCTCGACTAACATAAATTTGGAAATAAGGAAAAAAATTGTAAAGGAATATGTATGGAGCGTTGCGCTTTACGGATACCGTCCCAGGGTTCTTTTACATTCCACAATCTACATGGGACTGAGGGCTTTACATCGGAAGTTATGCCACGAATTTGTATCGCTCAAGAAAAACCCATCTATCCCGGTTGGGTTTGAGCCCGCAAATATCGGGTCCTGACTCCTGATGCAAGTACTTTACCCCAAGATCACCGAGGTCGACTTTATTCAATAACTTCGAGCTATATTCTAGTTTTGGCAGCTCAAACCACAACTTCCATCATAGGTGACAATGAGTCTGAATATACATAAAGTGGCTTTCGAGAGCTATCCTAAACACAATATATAAAAGTGCTATGAAACCCCGATAGACTTAAACCAATTGGGAATTGGTTTGTTAAAATAGATCAATATTTGAGATGTTTGTGGATCGCAGAGTCTACAGGTCAGGACCAAAGGTCAGAATAATGAGACGAACTCTATTCGTACCATAGTGCTCCTCAAAGTATTATATATAGTCGTGACCACTGGATTGCTCATGTTGTAACGGTAAATTTTGTCAGCGACGTAAAGTGATAGCTAGCCTCAGTAAAGTCATACTTTGGTGAAGCAAGCAAAAGTAGCCAACCGTAAGGATGTCTGATCGTTGTGGGACGGAAGGAATGTAACCACCCTTTTTTTTACCGTTTCCTTCTATATCGTTGTAAAAGAAATAAAGTAGGTCTGAGTTTGGTCACCTAAGACTGAACCAGAGTGCCGTAGGAATTAATTTGTTTGATACAATAATGTATGAGGTCCTAACATTGGCGGTCACCATGGCGATATTAATGTAGGCCACGCCCAATATAGAAAGCCTCTACGCCCTTATGTTCATAGAAAGGGCCTTTGAGATAGTTTGTTGTTGTTGCAATATGTGACATATATATATATTGATAATATATAAAAAGTGACAGCAGATAACATAACTTGACGTATTAATGAGTAAAAGTAGATTTAGTAGCTTTTACTAGCTGTCAGATATGTACATTCGTAATCCAAATGGGGTATACGTGAACACGAACATTTACATACTCTGTTTCCCTTAAATTTATATTATTATCTAAAATATCCCCTTGCTAGTAGTCGGGGAGTACTCTTTCCCTTCAACCCGCTACACAGCCTACCATTACTTTTTCAATCTTCCCAACTGACATACCTACCATCCATTACTTCTTCCAATCTCTCCACCCAACCAGCATAGGCCTATAACCTACCCTCCATTACTTCTTCCAATCTGCCCTCCCAACCAACATAATATGACCTACCATCCATTACTTCTTCCAGTCTCCTTTCCCAGCCAACATAGAATCCTGCCTTACGTCTTCATATTTCCCCTCCCAAACAACATAGAATCTTTAATTCGTCACTTCTTTCCAGAAGCGTCGGAACGTTTTTACCGTGTGGGGGAAGGGTGGGGGGAGGGCAGGGCAGAACAATAACCTCTAGACAGCCATCCAAATCAAAATTATATATTTTTTGGGTTATATTCTGTTTACCATGAATAACTCACGAAACAAAATATGATATTGGATGCAATGCAACTCCTATGATCTATTTGCTGCTTTGTATTAATCTATGACATGAGCTAGTAAAACTATTTTACCAGTGGCATGACACGATCATTTGTAATAATCATTACTTACTTTTAAGGAAGGGAAAAAAATCAACGTTTGAAACCTTAAGATTATCATTTGTACTGTGTAGGCCCTAATCATTAAATTGATCAAATTTTTATAATTCACACAAAATTATACAATGCACTTTGCAAAGTATAGTAACAGGTATAATTTAAATCTCTTTTCTCAAGTTACTTGATCAAAAACTCAAATCTTAGTTTAAAACAAATTGAAGCATCATAAACAAAAGTTGAGTCAGGATAAATATTGCCTTACAGTATTTAAATTTATAACATTATCAAGAGTAGTAAAAAATGATTTCTCAAAAGTGTAAATAACCATAAAGTGAAAAACCTTACAAAAATTACGTTCATATCATCACCGTTCACAAAGGAATATTGTCAATTATTAATAATTTTTTTAAAAAAGTATTCCTAAATAAAAGGGCTATGTATTCATTTCTAGCGATAAAGTCTTTCATCGCAGCGTCAATACTGATTTTATCATTTTCCTCATTGTACGTACAGTAGCCCCATGTCTTCTTTGGTGCTGACTGATAGATGACGGCTTTGGTTCGGCATAGGAATACATAATTTGGTCTGGTAACTTTTCAAAGCCGTCAGCTGACAGTCAGCACCAAAGAAGCCATGGGGCTACTGTAGCAAGCCCTGAGTTTCCTATTGCGCTAAGTAGAACCTTTTGGAAGAAGAATTACTCAACACACAGTATTCTTGGAATATGAACCAATATTAGTTTTAAAATTAATAATTCATTATGTATATTTATTAGCAATTTAAACATTAGTGTTTATATAGTTCCCACAGACAGTATTGAATTAAAAAAAACAAACTAGTCCATTCGTTATGGGTATGTGGTGCAGGACTAGCATACCCATAGAATACGCCACTGCTTACACCCCAAAAACAACCCGTTGGTACGACCATGTGTATATGGTTAAAAATGAAATTTTTACTAAATAAATTCCAGTTAAATATTTTAACACCCTTTCTCAAGCTTTGAAATATTTTATTTTGGCTATAGCTGATCATGTATTTATTTAGACACCTTGAATTAAGAAAGCATCCTGAAAACAGTATCAACAGTCTTGACTTCACGTTGGGGAGGTCGGAGTTTCGGTGCTATGACAGTGGATTTCAGAAGAATGAAAAAAAATCTAACAGTACTCACTGTTTGGTAGAAAATTGTAGTAATTCCTATAGTATTCTTTTTTTTTTTTTTACGAACAGACGATTCCTTTGAAATGCCTACATTTACTTTTTAAAGTTATTATGTTTATAAAACTGGTACGTTACATAATATTATTGAAACTCAAAGAGATTCATTATCATTTACAACTCTGGCCAAAGTCCACTACACAATGAGTCAAGATATCTTACGTGAAAAACACCTATTTATTAGACTCGTGTAGTGATAGGCGCTAAAAATTTATCTTTCAAGGATAATCAAGAAGGATTATTTCAACTAAAGGTAAATGTACACACGGATTTATAAACATAGAACGAACGCCATTGAAAGCAAATTAATTGTGTAGGCACACACTCAACACGTGTTTAATAATAGTGATTTAACTACGTTTAATAGGGTTTACATATTGTTGAATATGAATAATAAGTTTTTCACATGTTTATTGTACAACATGGAACAAACGAACGCACTTTTTAAATTGTATTTAGCGTCCTCTCCATTGTCGTTCAATTTTCCATTGACGTGACTGTACTTTCATGTTCAAGGTTGTTTGATTATTATCGCTACTGCAAGTTGGGTAAACGGAAGATAATAGCCAGTTGGATAAGGCTTGGAGACGAGAAAGATATTGACTATCGCTACCGCTCTTATTTCTCTCACAGCGAGCTGCGATTGTTACTTCCCTAAAGTATTTTCTAAGATGTCTGTCTGCTCATTCTAATGATACAGTTCTCAGATCTCACTCTGAGTGTGTATTTTAATAGTATATGAGAGAAAGTCATCCTAGTAACGCACTGTCATGATTAAATCTTGAGTGGGTAGAAGATCGGCGTCGGTTGTCACCTTGACCAAAGTTTAAGTACAATCATTAAAAATTATAAAGTATCTATTTTGGTAACTCTGAATTGGTCTTAGGACTTTGCAGTTTTCACTCTATACACTGATTTAGGATAAACTCCTCAGGGATTTTCAGTCACTCTTAATGAGAACTTAATGCAATTAACCTAACCACAAGGTGAGTCTTGTATCTCATAAAAGCATAATATCAATGTATATATTTTGTTTAACGTCTGATAATGGTTTGAACTTTGGAAATATACTTGTTTTCTTCAACATAATGAGCTAATTTTATAAGTTGGTCATTTCTTCTGGAGTATGAAAGGTATACATGTAAGATAGTAAAAAAGAAAAGAATGATAGTTTTTTTCAAATCTTAGCTAGGTTAAGTCTGAATTAAACGAGCTTTATAAGTAGGGGCCTACCTATACATATTGTATAGTATGTTGGGTTTATTTAGATTGAAAATTTAGAAAATTAATCATATGCTATGTTTATGTTAAGTATTTTCTTCATAATTAAACATTATTCAACAATTTTATTTGACATTTATTGTATTCTAATTTTCTTATCTAAAAATATTGCCAATATGTAAATGCAACGTGTTGAGCTCGACTGCCGAGGACTGAGAGATCGAGGTTCGAATCTTGGTCGGGTGAACTGGGGGTGTTTTTTCCTAAATGGTTTTCCACTCTACCTCCACGCAAATGCGGGTTCACTTCCTCTAATTCAACCTTCCCAATTCCTAATCCATTAGCGTAATTAGTACTTAAAGCGTATAACCCGAACGGGTAGTAAGACGCGGTGCTAAATATTATTATTATTATAAATGCAAGTTGTGTGTGATCATAATTTATGAAAATAAAGTAATGTAAAAACTTGAGTGAAACATGGACAATCATTTTGAATTAGTACTTGGAAACAAATTGTTCACTAAATGAATTATAAAGCATTAAGGTTTATAAGGCTACAAGAAGTACTTGGAATATAAGCGCCCTAGAGCTACAAAATAAAGCTTAAGAAGAGGACACAACGTTTAAGTGTTATTAAGATGACAAATCAACTTTACTGAACAAGACACTGGACCACCTTAAACAAACAATGAATTAGGCCTATTGTGTACACATAAGGCCTGTATATATCAGTATATTTTACTCTAGGCATATCATACATCTCGGTTTGAAGGTCTAATCTCGGGGTCCCAGCCGGTTTGTTATTTTGTCTCGGTGTTAAGATATGAGAAATTAACAAAACAATGTTGGCTATAGAGAAAACAAAAGCAAATGCAACTGATATTGTTATCAAACTTAGGAAATTGAAAACAAATTTGGAAGAAAGATAGGATACTAAATAGACTTATACCACAAGGTACAAAAAAAAATTATGTTAAAGGCACTAGAGGAAGCTGGAAGCATTAATGTTGATGTACAAGGCATGTCCAGAAAGTAAGAGTACTCGATTTTTCTATTTAAAAAAAAATGTATTTAAATCAAAATTACAGGATTTTGTTGGTAAATATGTCGTTATTTCTCCACGTAGTCGCCTTCCCGTTCTATGCAGACTGTGAGCCGTGGCACAAGCTTTTTGATGCCCTCCTCAAAGAATTCTACCGCCATCTCCTTCTTCCAGGTCAGGATCTCTCGTTTCATCTCCTTGTCAGTTGAAATATTTTTCCACCCATGTGAGTCTTCAGGGAGGTGAAAAGAAGAAAGTCTGAAGGCGCCAAGTCAGGGGAGTATGTGGGGTGGTTCAAAATGTCCCAACCGAATGAGCCCAACAGCGCCTGGGTGGCGTTGGTCGTGTGTGGACGGGCGTTGTCGTGCAACAAGTGCACTCCCTTCGTCAACATTGCTGCTCTGTCAGTTGATTTGGACCCATCTTGCGCACAATTTTCGGAATCCCAGCATTTCTGTAATTGTTTTGTGTAAGAGAGATTTGGAGAGTTGTGGAAACATCGCAGAAATTTCATCCACTGTCAATCGACGGTCTTCACGAATAGTTTTCTCGATTTTTTGCACCAACACATCGGTCAAAATGGAAGTTCTTCCACACCTTTGATCGTCATGAACATTCGTTTTGCCTTCATTAAACTTACGACACCACTTAAACACGTTCGTTCAATTCACAACACCTTCGTCACAAACAATTTTGATCCGTGAAAAAATTTCATCCAGTGTTTTCCCTTCAGCGAGAAGGAACCTGATGACAGCGTGCACCTTGCACTTGGCGGGATTTCTTATTGACGTATTTCACACAAACGAACACTATAAGGTGAGTTTTCATACTAACGAAGTCTGCCTCTGCTCGTTGTGTTCAGAAGAGCCCCCACTACCACTCACTGTTGCCAATCTTGGAAAAAAAATTCTCACAGCATGAGAGGGCAACCAGTACTCTTACTTTCTGGATGTACCTCATAGTTATGAAATAATTTACAAATTTTTATGATTGATGTGTCTCCTACATTGATCTATGGGAAAATAGTTTCAGTAGAGCAGAATCTTTGGTCTGAATGAACAACATTGAAATTATATGGCTCGAAATTGAAAAACCAGCAAAAAAAATTAATGAAACACTTGGAAATGGTGGAATAAACTTAGATTAACTATTTGATGAAATGGTATATGCCAAGGCATTTTGCTCCTCAAACTGTGACACTTTGAAAACTATGAAATTAAATTGTGAAGAAAAGTGTGTTCAACTATTCAAAGACCAGAACATTTCTGTATCTAACCTCGGCCGAGTTGGGGAGAACATTTTCTGCTCCTGTTGAAAGGGTGTTCTCACTGATGAAAAATGTGTGGTCTCAAGAAAGAGGAAGAATGGCAGAATCAACAGTGAAATACCTAATGTACTACAAAATAAACATGGAAATAAGTTGCACTGAGTTTTATGAAAAGATAAAGAATAACAAAGCATTTCTAAAAAAAAGTTCACACAAGTAACAAATACGATTGGGTTCAGTCAGATAATAATTAGTGGTGTCAGCTGTAAACTTTTAAGTTTGTTAAATCTCCTAGCCTATATAGTAAATTATGCTTTATAATTTCATATTTTTATTCATACTTTCCTCTGTAATAGCATTCAAGTATAGTTCTATCAGTGAGCTTGGCTTCAGTTTTCATCCAAATAAATTATCAAAATTAGCTTTTAAATGGAAATTAATTTTCAAAAATTTATAGCCCCAATGATATCATAAACAAACTTTGGATTTCAATTTTCAGAATATATCTAGATGTAGTAATCCTCACTATAAAGCATAAAGATTTGGCTATTTTATTCTTATACTTTGGATTGGTAAGCTGGGTGGGGGGAGAAGCTTGTAACAATAAGTCAGTGCTAATTTCCCCTTTTAGGCCAATGGGGTTCTGTATCATGAGTCTTCCAGTAAAACCCTAAAAGTGTTCCGGTTTGAGAGGAAAATATTGTGGTAAGCCTATATTGCTCCCATGACTGGCTGGCAGAAATATATGTGTATTACTTCATGTAACAAAACATGCTCTCTTGGACAACTCTTACATTAAGGGAATGTCACTCGCCTCGGTGGCTACATGGTCTAAGATGCTACTCTCGCAGTAGACTAGACAGCGGAGGACAGGGAGATTGAGGTTCGAATCTCGGTCGATTGTACTGGGGGTGGTTTTTCCAAATTGTTTTCTATTCCCCCTCCATACAAATGTGGCTACTTTTTTCTCTAAATATAACCTTTCTAATCTATGAAACCATTAATGTAATTAATATTTAAGTGAATAACATGAATGGATAGTAAGACACAATGCTAAAATAAAAAGTGAATGACACATCAACCTTAAGCTAAAAGCATCCATTAAAAACACGAAAACATCTACATGTATGCTAAGTGAATGATAAGTTGATCATGATCTCAGCATTGAATGGTACTGTATTTTTTTTACCTTGTCTTACTACCCGTTTGGGCTGCATTAATTTCAGCAATGGATAAGAGATAAGGAAGGTAGAATTTGGTAGGAAATGTACCTACATTTGCATAGAGGTTAAGTGGGAACCCATTTAGGAAAATCTATCCTAAGCTACTCCCAACCATGATTCAAACCTCGATCTCCCCATTTACCGACAATCCAGTCTAGTGATATGTTAGGTCACGTGACTCTTAATGCCGCTCTAATGTGATTAGATCAGAATTGATGTAGGCCTAATGGTTTGAATATTTGTTTGACCAGGGCCAGTGATATAATCGGGAGTAAGGTCTATAGGGGTTTGGGTTCTTATGTGCGCTTCTCCCCATTAATATTGCTAGAAAATAATTATACATCTTCGACACCTTAGCTCAGTCGGTAGCGTGTCTTTCCCCTTTCACAATGATGAATAAACGACCAGAGGCTGTGAGTTGTGTACGTTCTTGATTTAACCTACCTAATTTATAAGTTTTGCACCGATATAATCAGCCGGTTTGGAAAGTGCATGTTAAATACCTCAAATAAATATGGAAAAAATGGGAAAAAATCATACAGCTTATAAATAATGGCAGCGTATAACTCGAACAGTTAGTAAGAAAAATAAAATAAATAATGGCAAAACATCATGAGTTTATATTATGTAGACCTACTATAAAACTTACACAGAGCCTTATTTATTCCCAACAACAAACTGAGCTAAGATTCTTACAGGGTAGACCTATTTTATTATAATTTTTTTTTAAATTTCCAGATATAAAATGGGCTTACTCCAAAAATTTTTAGGCTATTGGGATAGCCATTACTGCCATATATGTATGGTATTTATACAAGAATCTGACTGCCACACCCCCTCAGCTTAATTTGCAGTCAACATGGTGGGGACCTGGGAAAGCAAGAAAAGTGGATGAGTCTATACGACCTTTCAAGATTAATATTTCACAAGAGGTAGGACAAATTTGGAAGAAAAATAAAATTCACTCATCTCACTAATAATAATTTTAGAACCACTACATTTGGGTTACCATCCTGAGGCACTGTTCAATTTTGTTGTTTGACAATAATTACAATTTAAAAGCACAAATGTTATAGTAAAATGGGTTGATTAAAACATTAGACCAATTTACAGTTATTATTATACATAAACTTAATTAATTAAGTTGTGGTCTAACCAGTCGAACTCCTCTTATTCTCTTCTTCTTTGTCCACGGCAGCCATCTGGTTTGGTAGAATCTCTCAGGGTTAATTAAATAATGGTGGGGATGGAGAACGTAGCAGAATAAATATATTGAATTTGATGAGGTTGATTTGGAAGTTTTATTTTGGAGAAAAGTTAATAGACATTTTATTTCATTTTAAACACTAGTAAAATAAAAAAAAAGGTTAATTAGTATTTGAAGACGGACATAATATGGTTATAGTTGTAATAAATTAGCCACATGGTGGTCTCCCCTTTCTTACACCCATCTCTAAACACCCTAAAGCCAACACGAAAAGAATGACTATTCATACGTCTTCCTAGCTTGTGTGCTAACCAGCAAGTGTCTTGATGCTCACACTTCCCTTCCATATAATATATATAAACACAAAAGACGCTACAATCTAATGCGCTGATTGGCTAGCTGTTCCCTCCAAACCTCCCCTTTCCACTGTGAAGCCACACGTGCATCTCACAGCTTCCGGGTACATGCCAAATTTAAATTTAAATTTAAAACTCTGAAAATGTGTATAACATGTAGGCTACATTTTAAGACAAAGCTTATTTATGATTTTATATTCAAAAGATAACTGGTAAGCCTACATATTGATCCACATCAAAAGTTCCCTTATAACTTTCATTTGGAAGAAGTAAAGGACTAATAGTTTCAATTTGCATTTTATGTGGCCTCACCTCCCCTTCTCCCTGAGACCCAACTAATTTGAATGAAATATGTTTAAAAAAAAACTAAAATATAGAGCCCTTAAAATCATATGAGTGTTAACTAAATTTTAAGAACATGATTTTGAATGTTAACTAAATTTTAAGACCATGATTATGAATTGATATTCTAAAGGTACAACCAATAATTATTGATTTACACTAAAAGTGCTCCTAAATCTCCCAATTTGAGAAAAAGGTATAAATATAATTGTTTTGGTACATACTTTGTCACTCCCTTTGCCCAAATATATTTCTGTCACAAACAATACTGACTCTAAACCTTGCCAATTGAAGCTTCCCATGAAGTAATCTGTATTGTAGCATTTTACTACGGTAAATTTATTACTAATTAATATACAGTAGCCATTTCTGATCGAGTCTAAATTGGAGTCTGAGTCAAGACAGTAGAAAAATAACCAAAGTCCAAGACTTGACATACCTACTCTACATCCCTGGGTTCTCCCAAGACATTTTAGTGCAAGAATTTTGGTTTTTTTATGCTCTAAGGGCCAGCTTTCTTTGAGAGTATCAGATTCGTCTCTCATTTCACTCCCTTTTTTGTTACAGATCACAGTCTGTCTCCATAACTTAAACTTGTTAGGGACTGATCTTTCGCTTTACATTCTCCTTTGATTCAGCTCCCTTATTTTTTTACTTAAAAACTTGATATAGCTTAGTGAAAAGCCAATACTTATAATAGGGAAGAAAGCTAACACCTGTACAACTCTGCATATTTAATATAATGGAGATTGATTACGGGCTAATTTATGCTAAACCTACAGCGGCTCTTAAACTATGGTACTTATTAATATTTCTAGCAATTCATATTAATAATATATTTGTTTTGATCGATTGTAAATATCTTTATATTTCCTGCTAGATCCTGGATGATTTGAGTGATCGATTAGAACTTCTTCCAGACCTCACTCCTCCTCTGGAGGGGATTGGGTTTCAATATGGCTTCAACACACAATATTTAAAAAAAATAGTTACCTTTTGGCATGAAGAATACAACTGGAGGGAGAGGGAAGCCTACCTCAACAGTTTCCCCCAGTTCAAGACTCAAGTGGACGGGCTGGACCTACATTTCCTCCACGTCAAGCCCAAACAAGTCCCGCCATCGACCCGTGTGCTACCTCTACTACTGCTCCATGGCTGGCCAGGCTCTGTACGAGAGTTCTAGAGATAATCCCACTCCTCACAACCCCTCGTGAAGGGGTGAACTTTGTGTTTGAGGTGGTGGTTCCTTCGTTGCCAGGCTATGGTTTCTCGGAGGGAGCGTCCAAGCCAGGTCTTGGAACAGCTCAAATGGCTGTTGTTTCAAGGACCTCATGGCCAGACTCGGCTTTGACAAGTTCTACCTCCAGGGTGGAGATTGGGGTGCTATAATTGGTTCAAATATGGCTACCTTATATCAAGACAAGTATGATTTTTGAATTTTTTTAGTAGCATCTTTTATTTAACCATACATCAAATTATTCTTTGCCATTAAAATTTTTGATTAGTTTTAAAAGGAAAAATAGCATTTAAAAATTAAATTTTTAGTATATTTATTTAAAAAAAGAAAACCTGTAGCATTTTAATTTTAACGAAATAGCAATTTTTAGTAATTTAAGTTAATATTGTATTAAAATTGTTAGGATAACCTTTTGATCACTTCACTGGCAGATAAAACAAAGGTGTGTCATTGTTTTCCTCATCTTGTAAGGGAAATTTGTCTTAATTTTGTTTTTCTTCCTAAAGAAAAGATACACACACGTTACCAAACTAAATTACAAAGATATTTGCGGCAATTTGAACAAAGTGATATGGACATTGTCATACTGATATGAAAATTAAATGAAATAAATCAATCATATTCGTTAAAAAAATTGTTTCTTGTTTGGGGCAGTTTTACCTGTTGAGATTTTTTTATGTTACAAACTAATTAATCTTTTTTGTACAGTGATAAAATGTAGAATATATTTTGTATATATTGACTTTTGGGTTGGTGCATAAGATTTGTAGATTTGTCTCAGACACATTTAAACATTCAGTATAGAAAACATTTTGGCACACCATATAATTTTCAGTTTAACATTCTCTATTAATATGCATTCAGAATTTGAAAAGATTTCTTTGAAATTATCACTTTAAAATCAATTTGATGTTTTTTCTAAAACAATTTTTATGTGCCGCTAATGATTTTTTTTATACGTAATGTAGCTATCTAGGTGTAACTTATTCTTTCATTTTCCTCTAATTAGTACACAATAAGTTCACAGAATTAGGAGGAGGAATGCACTTAACATACACGTTTTTAACATTGATATGTGTATCTAAACATAAAAACTATAATAACACTTTTTAAATACATATATGTATATATTATTATTAGCAATGCGTCTTACTACCCGTTCGGGTTTTACACACTTACATTAATGTGTAATGGTAGGGTGATTTTGAGATGAAATGGAGGACCTACAGTTTAACGTGGAATCCGAACCACGGTGGAGGCCTGGCATTCCCCACATTAACAAGATGTCTTGTCAGAGGTGAAGGAAGGGTTTGGAAATCAGATAAATCTTTGCTGGGACCCAGGATTGAACCCCGGGTCTCCAGCACAGAAGACTGACACCTTACCCTAGACCGCCAGGTCACCTATATGTATATAAACATAAAAACTATAATAACCCATAAAAACATACAGCTTTAAAAATTTGGCTCGAGGTAATTTTGTATCTGGAGCAGTATGGAACACATAGGTTACAGCACTATCTAAAATATACTCATGGTTAGCCTTTTTCTTTGAGTAAAGGCTCATAAAACTATATTAAAAAGAATAAAACTAAAGTGATGAAAGTTTTCATCATATGCTAAAGCTTTGTAATAACTGGGAACCAAGGAACTAGAATTGACTCGGCATTTTTTTATTCAAACCTATTGTCTTTGTGCTATCTTTACATTTGATACGTTTATTTTTGGTGTTCATCACATTTATATTTAACTTTTAATACTTGTCCCTCTTATTCAGTGTCTTAGGGTTTCACTCCAACATGTGTTTTGTGAACACCTTGCTATCGAACCTGAAGATGCTTCTGGGTAGTTTGTGGCCAACACTTGTGGTGGAGGAGGAGCTGGTTCATAGAATGTACCCCCTTAGCAAGATTTATTCAAATTTAATACTAGAGATGGGGTACATGCACATCCAGGCTACTAAACCAGATACTATTGGTAAGCATTTAGCTTTTAGACCACTCATTACACATTCTTATTGCATGTCCCATGTTCAGTTCCTGACCGGATCACTATATGCCTTGATTGCTCTCGATACACGTGTGTTTAGTAAATAATATATTAGTTGATTCGAGATTATATTGTTATGTGTTAGGATGCCAGGTTTATGATGAGATCATTATTACATATATAATATTATGAATATCAATTTAAACCCTTTTCATTGATCCGATTGGTATAAGGTGTCTCTCTCGTGTTAGACTTGCCTGCTGATGACTAGAGATCTGGGTTCAAATCTTGGTCGGATCAACTGAGGGTTGTTTTTCCTGCATGGTTTTCTACTCGCCTTCCATGCAAATGTTAGTAGATTACCTCTAAAATGCTTCCTTCCTAATTCCTATCCCATTAGAGTAGTTATCATATATGCGCATAACCTAAACAGTTAGTGAGAAGTCAATCTCGGTTTTTGGGTAAGGTGCTTATCTTAGGACATGATGTTTGTGGGTTCAAATCGAAAAAATTTCTGGGGAAGGATCAATCCAAATATCTCGGAGAAGAGTCTAATTTTAAAAATGTTTCTAGACGAGATCCTCTCAAAATAGGTTCTTGCGCCATTCAATTTTTAAACATTTCTCGGAGAACCCCCCCCCCCCCCTTAAACAAAAAAAAACAAAAAAGGTTCTACCATCACTGGATGTAGCACATTTTTACACATATTCTACTGTTAACTTGCAGCCTATTCTCTACTTTTGGCTGAGTTCATATCATAAGTGTAATAGTGACTTTCTGATCCAGAATTAAAAATAAAAATGGGATGAGGTTGAAGAGTAATTCCTTGATTTTATCCAGAAGCTATTTTTTTTTAGAGAAAAAGGGGCTGGGGGGCAGTTTCTATATGTATCTATGAGTTAAAATAGTACTCTCCCTCTTTTTCCCCAGTATCCTTCTGTAACTGTAAATTAAAAAGAGTCGGCATTTCTTCTACTTTACAATTTGGTAGATTTATAGACACAGATTATGTTGTGATGATGTAAAAAAAGGCTATGAATGAAAATGAAATGAGGTTTGAATGAATTAATGCACATTTCATGGAGACAAAGTCTTAGTGCTGGTGTACTTTTGGTGTGGGGTAGGTAGACAGTTTGGGCTATTTGGCAGGAAGAGAGTGTTGGCGGAGAATATTTGGGTAGTTTCACTCTTAACAGTGACTCTTTCTAGAAAGAGCCCTAGATGTAAAAGTTTTAGCCTCTTGTTTGTCTCTTGAGCTGATGACAATAAAACGTTATAACTTTGACAGCTAACCTTTACTCTTTGCAACATTTTGGCTTAAGATGATGATATGTTGTTTACTGGATGAAAAAAGTTACACAGACATGGTGGCTACAGACAAGGAAAAAGGAATATGTCAGGGAATTTTGAATGACAGGAAAACAGGGAAATGTCAGGGAATTTAACTAAAAATAAGGAAAATTCAGGGAATTAAAAAATATGTCTAAAATATCCCATTAATTTTGCAACTAAACATTAAAACAAAATAAAATAACATTTTAATTTTTTAAATAACTGATAAAACCATTTATGTTTGGTAGAAACAAACTTTTTTTAATATCTGATCAATAATAAATAAAACAGTCATCATCCACCATTAAAACGGGAAAAAAAATATTTAGAGAAAATTGAAAAATGTTGCCTGGAAAAGTTAAGGAATTTTGTAAAACATGTTTTGTAGCCACCCTGACAGAGTTTAACACATTTTATATAATTATTTTCACACCCACACTCACTTACTTCGGTGGCCCCGTAGTCTTTAACACGCTGCTCTCGCAGTAGACTAGACTGCCGATGATAAGGAGATCGAGGTTTGAAACTTGGTCAGATGTAATGAGTGTGGTTTTTCTGAAATGATTTTCCACCCTCCCTCCACACAAATGTGGGTACATTTCATATTAATATAACCTTCCTAATCCCTAAAACCATTAGCATATTTAATACATAGGCGTATAACCTGAACAGATAATAAGAGGTGCTGAAAAAAATATTTACATCTATTTAGGTGTGTCACTGAGAGACTCGCCTGTTGGTTTGGCTGCCTACATCCTGGAGAAGTTCTCTACTTGGACTAATCCTGCCTGGCAGACAAGGCCTGACGGAGGGTTGACTGAGAAGTTCAGTCTGACAAACTTACTGGATAATATCATGATATACTGGGTTACTGGTTCCATTACCACCTCTGTCAGACTCTACAGCGAGTCTTTCAGTAAGGCACAGTTTGCATTTGGACTGGATAGGTAAGATAACATAATTACTAACGTTGTGTGATTTATGTATTTTTAATATTAGATACATTATATTATATGTCCTTAAATTTTGCTACATATATAATATAGTTATATATATTTAAATGTGTTTCATTTTATAAAATAAACAAAAATATTATCTCCAAAACCTATTTTAGTACCACATAAACGATAAAATCAGGGCAAACTCAAGCTCTAAACAAACCTAATCTAAGTCTAAAAAAAGAAGATTCTAAGCTTTATCAATAGTAAACTGATCATATAATGATACAAATTGGTTAATTTTGTGATTAATTATGGTAATGATCATAAATTCATAATCATTCAAAAAAAAAGTAGGAAAATATATCGGTCTGATTGACAGTATAAAATACTAATAACTCTCCTTAGATACACATTCACTGTTTTGATATGAGTTTAAAAAAATATATTTTCACAGATGTTTAGCATAAATTATTATGCGACCACAAAAAGTTCAGGTCTCTACAGATAACATACTCAGTTTATTTTAATTTATTGCCTTACTTAGCCGTTAATAGTATTACAAATTAGTATTCATTTGAAAGAACCTTAAGTAATTGATTTGCTTGTTGTGATAATATCTTGATTGGTCATATTAGAATTAAATATTACCCAAAAACTATATGATAAAACATTTTTAAAATAATTTTAGTAACCCCAATACAATATTTTCAAATATAAAACAATGTTTCCATTGTTTTAATTCAATTGAGGTATTTAACGTGTACTTTATAAGCCGACTGTTTCTATCGGCACATGACTTACAAACTGACTTAAATCTAGAAACCCACATTTTGACAATAATACATTTTTTGGCTATGCCAGAAATCAAACCCAGGACCCTTAACTCAGTAGACAGACACGCTACTGACAGAGCTAAGGTGCCGTACCCTTAAACAATTAATATAATAAAACCTTAATTCAACTTCAAGAATATTTCATATACTAAATTAGAGTTCACTTTGAATTAAAAAAGTGGTCTTTGGACGCCCCTCCCTATCTGATAGTAAAGTCCAACTCACCTGTACCCTGCTTTATTTTTAATATTAATGATAATGATGATAATGATAATGAAAATAAATAGATAATCATCATCATTGTCATACAGTTTCATGCAACTGGCAGGGTCTGTCTCAAACATAAGCATCTCCATTTACGCCTGTCTTCCCACTATTTCTCTTCCTCCACGCTGGCCCAATCCACTCCTCCACACTCCACACTCCCTCTACCCACCTGTCCTTCATCCCAGGACCTCCTGCCCGCCACCTCCATTTTGAGCACCCTCTTCCATCCTCTTCACATGTCCATACCACCACAATCTCACCTTCTCTATCCTATCCTGCATGGGTTTTTGTACATGATGTGTGAATATATTTCATTTCAATGAGTAATAAGCACAACTTGTTCCATTCTTATGTTTATGTTCTCTTTTTCCAGCATTTCTACCAAAGTCCCAACAGCTTGTGCGATGTTCCCTTTCGAGTTTGCTTACCAACCAGAGAGTTTCTTGAAAGACAAATACCACAATCTGGTACAATTCCATAATATGCCTCGCGGGGTCACTTTGCGGCGTTTGAAGAACCTCGGCTTCTGGCGGATGATATTTGGTCGGCAGTCAAATTAATTCAAAAACAAAAATAATTTTTTTTTCAAACGCTTTACCTGACTAAAATTTTGTAACAAGACTGAAAAGCACTAGACTTAGTCTTTGATATAATAGCTTTTTTTTATTGTTGTGTTACAATGAAATAGAAAACAATTTGCTTGCTTAGGGCTAGTGAATTTTATATTGTATTTTGTTCCTTTTCTGGTAATCATATCCATTTTTCAGTTTTAGATAGTTTTTGTTCAATTTTATTTCAACAATGAAACAAATATGATTAAATCATGTACTATACTTGTTTTGTACATAAGGCTTATCATTTAAATTTTATATAATTGTTTGAAACTTGTAGACAAACTTGTACCACAATCTAATCAAGATACAGTAGTGTCCCGATTTTCCGAGGTTCCGTATTATCCAAGGTGGTAAAACATTTTATGTTTCTTAAGAGTTGTTTAGGAAATAATCTGCAACAAACTGATTCAGCCAGCTAAATTGAATAGCGGACTGAATAATTGGGCGACTCGTTTCTACTTACTGCAGTGCTGTAAATATAGTCTGCCGCTCTATTTAGTCCAGTCAGTCGCCTGCCACTGAGCATTATGGCTACAGTAACCTTTTTTTAGGTATCAAATCATGAGTGTAAATAAAAGAAAGGGCTATCACCGTATCTTACCACCCCTTGCGGTTATGCATGTATGGTAATTAATTTGATGAGGTAGGGATTAGGAAGGAAACATTTAAGAGGTAATCTATGCACATTTACATGGAAGGAGAGTGGAAAAGCATTTAGGATAGCCACCTTGACAAGATGTCAGTCAGTTTAACACGAGCGTGATGCCTTAGATTGTTTGGCCACTGAAGCAGGCGAAAGAAAGTTGTTTGTAATGAGTGTTCTGTATTATCCAAGTTTTTATCTATTCGAGGCCGCTTCGGTTTTGTTGACTTCAGATAATTGAGACACTACTGTACCTGATGTATTGTTTTAACTCAGCACATATTTTACAAATATATATATTTTTAATAAAATAAAAATACTCCACTTTATGGTTGGTTACTTTTATGCTCATTTTAAATCCTTTTCCCAAGACTGTGGCATTTGGTTTTATATGTTGATAGTCCTAATAACTTTATCGGCATCCATTGAGATATCCCCATAAAATATAAGATAAAAACAAATACATGTCTTCCTTTTATTTAATTGGCTTTGGTGTCCTATGATAAGTTACCAATTTACTTTTATGCATTTTGTAATAAATAAAATGATCATATAACCTTATATATAGTTAGAGCCCGGGCTTGTGCTTACTAAACACGTGAACCAAGATTTTAACCTAAAAACAGATTTTGATTGGTGAAACCTCATTAAAAACAACCTAGCAACAACCATTTTAACTTCCAGATAAAAGTTATCAGGTACTTAAACCTCTCGATAAAAATGTGATGGATAAATACATTTTATCTGGCAGTCATAAGCAGCACTTTTAACTTATCCACCAGATAGAAATATCTATCTATGAGATTAATAATTATCTAGGAGTCATAAGACCAGCCCTTAATGAAATATAATAATTTGCCACAAATCAGGATATAACCTTTAATTTAACGATTTTTCTTTTATACCGAAATACATTTCTTTATTTAACGAAATCTAATCTTTTATTCACCACAAACCAGGATTTCTAGATGACATGTTTACCATAAAGAAAGAATAATGTACTTAACAGTATTTTAATACAAGTACATATACTGGCTAGTTAAGACAAATTTTACAAATACTTAGTGTAATATGTAATGTGTTTTTATGTTGATATTAATGTGCATCAAATAAAATTTCCGCAAAACAACGTTGGTTAAAACAGTTAATTATATATAAATGATTATTTTGTTTGTGATATAAGTAAGTTAAATCATTTTATATTATATTTTTTTAAACTATTCGTGTAAGTGTATAGACAAACAATTGCTGCTTAGTTGATAAAGAGTTGAGTGACTTTGCATTAGCTTGTTCAGCTTCTTGTCTAGTTATGCTAAGTACTTTAACTCCTACTTGTCATCGTGATTACAAACTTCTCCAAAGCAGCTAAATATTTTGAAACTTTTTTTTTTCTCTAATGTGTTTCAGTTCACTTCATAAGTTTTAGTAACAGAATATGACAAAGCATATTTTTTCATTGCTTTGGTTGGATATCTTAAATACTAAAGGAGAGTGGAAATGTTTACTTTGTGATATGATTTATTCAAATGTTATATATCTATGTGCACACAGAACTGAGGATATACTGCACAAGTTGCACTATCAAAACTAAACTTCAATTTGATGATAATCTTAGAATACATTTTTATATTGTCTTGTTAGATATTTATGTGGCATATTGTTTTTAATTTCAAAACTCTTTCACCTCATTTTTATTTCCAGGTTGATGATGACATGAAAATTAATGTCAAAAAATCTCCATCAATCAAAATGTGTACAAAGGCACGGTGGACAAAATTATTGACTTTTTTTTTATAAATCCTTCAAATTATAAATATTTTAATTAGGTTTTGACTATTTACACTATTTACTCATTTTATTTTGACAACTTTATGTTTATGATTTTAACTGTAAATTATTCTATTGTTTTAATATATAATTTTAACTTACTAAACTAATTTTAAATATAATATTTGTGCTTTTAATTCTTACTGTCAAACATCAAGAATTCAATTATATGATTAACATAAATTCTGAGTTTTCAATTTCTGGGTGGACATTTATAGCAAACACCATATCCTTAATGTGTTAACTACTTTTATAGCTAATGAAGATCAAGAAGTGTGTATGACTTTAGGATTCAACTAATGTTTTGGAAGGGGCTAAGCAACACATGTAGATAAAGTACACTACCTTACCACCCCTATTGCTCGAGCAGAGGATTTTGGTCATATATTTATGAACAATAAACACAATTTATATAGTTTTAGTGTGTTTTATTTATATAATAGTTTAAAGAAATATCAAAAAATATATCGTTTTTATGAAATAGCTTTACCGGCAACATATATAGCCTGTATAATACCTGTCTTACATGTGTGATCTACATGATGGGGTCTATTTCAAACCTAGACCTAATGACCAACAGGTAAGGTTATCTTTATGTAATTTTCAATTTTATATTAGTTAGGGATCACATTCAAGTTTAAGAATTTCAATGAACTCTAATGGACATTTTAAAACCTCCATGTTCATGGGCTTATCTAACTTTAATAACCTTAACATCATCAATGAGAAAGTTTTACAATTGAGATATCTATTAGATAATATGTCTATGAAAGGCCGGTATTGGAACATACATGGCTTGAATAAAAAAGTGACCCATGCCACAGACTGGAAACCGTACTGGATGTAAAGTAAAAGTTAGATAATCTGTGGATGGCCTTGAGAATGTGAGAAGTCATGGTTTATCTCTGACATGGAATGATTCTGCAGTAAATTTTGTTATATAATCACTTAGACAGCAGATTATAAACCAATAAAGGTGTGAACTCACCAGTAAATAACATCCCAGAATATGTATTAATAGTGCAACGGAGGACAAGATAAAAAAAAAGTAAGTGACAAAATGATTTTATTTTAATTATTAAAATATTTCATTCTACCAAATTGTATTAATTTAGTGAAAACTTGTAGATGAAAATGTTGAGGATAGTAGGCCTACATATAAAGATAATTGTTTACCAAATTATCAATATTTTATTATTATTTATACAAACACATTAATACAGAGAATCAATATGGACGGAATAAAACAATTTGTAATAAATTAAATGATAGAATAGTAGGAAAATAATAGAACATAATTTTATTTATTACATACAGAGAATTGATAAATATTAAATGAAAAACAAATTTTGTTAAAATCCATTTTAACCAAATAAAAGTTATATATGGCTATATTGTCCATTACAATTGAACCCTCTAACCTTAAGAAACCACACCTAGTCAAGCCAGGCTGAGTCTTCAAAAAATGTCCGACAACTACAGTCATCTCAAGACTAAACATTGGGGGAAGTGGGGCGAATGAATCTGACCTGCACAGAGAGAAAATTTTGTACAAAAATATATTGTAGTTGACCCATTCTTGCATTCACTAATAATCAATATACTTTTTATGACTTTTAATAAGGAATATACTAATTTTGGATACATTTTCTACTAAAAGTCATAAAAAGTATATTATTAGTGAATGCAAGCATGGGTCAACTGTGACATACTTTTTTAATGAAATTTTGACATTTTTTATATCTGTGTGTGGAGAAATTCCTGAGTATATAACATTTTACTATTCACAATGTTTTAGTACTAAAAATGTGTTTAACTGTCAATTTTCATTCAAGATCATTTTATTTTTAATCTTAAATATTTTAGTTTAGAATCATGAGTCTTCCCCCCCCCCCATTCCCCCATACATACCTGCATCTAGAGGACATAATTTTTAAAACAATCAGTTATTTATAAATACATTATATACTTGCCTGGCTAACTTAACCAAACCTACCATGCACAAATAAATAAAGATTAATTTTCAATAAAACATTAATATTGATAAGACAACTCTATAAGGAAAACATCTTTTGGCTTTATGAGGTAATTGTATTATATGTGAAATAAGGTACATATAACAAATGTTTCTATCCACCTTTCCTGTACCTTCTTCCAAAAAAATATAATATTGATAAGATAACAAATTTAAAACCTCACAAAATAATATTTAGATGACACGATAGGAAAACATGTAGGAACCTAAAAGGATTACAGACCACAGTAGTGTATTTGTAAATATTTACTTTACTTTGTGATTTTGGTGAGTTTTGTTTTAATTGTATAGCTGTACAAACTCTTGCACTTTCTAATTATAAAATTATTAGATTTCCCATCCTAAGTGTGTAAGAATCAATATGTTATCAAAAATAATTAAGCATATATCAAAGTGAAACAAATAACATTTTTATATCTGCTATATGAAGCGTAAAAAACTGACCCAGACCACAGGCTGGAGACATTAACGAATATGATGTGTACTATAGCCAAAATTTTAATTAGTATTACAAGCTTGGCTTATGGTTATGGATTTTTTTTTAATGTCTCAAACGTGATGGTTGCAATTTAACTAATAACATATTTTAAACAAAACAATAGGTATAAACATTAGTGCCATATTTTAAATGGTCACTGACTAGTTTGGTACCAGTAGGATACCTGTTTTTACATCGGTTGTTTAGTGACAATGACTGCTTTCAAAAGTGATAGCATGATGTGTAGTAAAGTATCTATAAATTTGTATTCTGTCAAACATTTAAGGCAATTAAGAAATATTTAATTTACTGATCCTAAAAATATTTTATTCAATCATTTATTATAAATTTTACTAGGGATGTGCACGACTCAAAAATATCTTGATCATACGAGGGAAAAAAAAGTCTTAAAAGTTAAAAATGAATCTCAAAATTCAAGAAAATTTGAAAAAACTGAAAACGCAAATCAACTGCCCTAATAAATTTTCAAACCTAATGGATAATTTATTATTTCTAATAATTCCCTATAGTCCCGAAAATAGACAGCACTTTTTCACAGAAAACAACTATCACTAAGAAAAGTTTTGTTTATAAATTAGCGTTTTCAATATCAAACTTTGATATTACAAGCTGTCACACTACAAAATTAAATTGTAATTAATGGTATACATTGTAACTACCACCATTTTATTAATTGCTTTTAAAATGTGTATGAGTTATTTATATCTGAAATGTTTGATTGAACTATAACAAACGAGTTGGCTAACACGCTTGTCGTGTTGAACTCGACTGCTGAGGACGAGGAGATCAAGGTTCGAATCTCGGGTGGGTGAAATGAGGGTGGTTTTTCCTAAATGGTTTTCACACTCTCCTCCACGCAAATGCGATTTCACTTCCTCTAATTCAACCTTCCCAATTCCTAATCCATTAGCGTAATTAGTACTTAAAGCGTATAACCCGAACGGGTAGTAAGACGCGGTGCTAAAAAAAATATATAACAAACGAAAGCAAGCGCCAACCCAAGTGTTAAAATAATTTCTATAAACTATAGTTTTACTTAAATAAAATTAATTTACATTCTTTTACTTTCAAAGGAAGTTTTCTCCTCTAGTTCTTGCGTCTCAATATTTTTTCAAATTCCCGTCTTAAAAAGGTGGTTCTCGCACATCCATAAATTTTACATGTAAGAGAGATGAGAGGGAAAGAATGTATGCGACTAAAAGAGGAAGAGTGGTGGAAGGAAAGAGGAAGTTGGAGGCATTTTACTAAACTTACCCGGTCACAATCTGAAAACATTTTATGATAATGATTTACTATAAATTTGGTTTTACTTAATTGATTATTTTAATTTTTCAGAATGGGTGTGTGCAGGTTACTTTTAATTGTCAGTATAGGCCTCACCGCTATTGGTATCGGCTTTATTTACAACAAACTGACTTATGTCCCTCCCCTTCCTAATAGAGTCTACCTGGTGGGGCCCAGGGCAACCTCATAATGTCGACAAGTCCATACGGCCATTCAAGATTAATGTACCAAAAAAGGTAAAACTAAATACCAATCAAATTATAAAAACAACATTGTCTGAAAACTGCCGATTTTAAAAGTTGTCCAAAAGAAAATTACAATGTAAGCATATTTATTTGTTGGAAAAAATATATATTTAATATGGTTTATAAATCAATTAACTTACTAAACTTGTAATGTAAATAAAGTAAATTTAATTTTAAACTAATTTAGCTTTTAGTGGAATTTATTTATATCATTACATTAATGGCAGCTTAATATATTATTTTTATTTACACATATATTTTCTTGTTAAACAGGAGCTGGATGATCTAAATACACGACTGCAACACGTGAAGCTCACTCCACCTCTAGAAGGTATCGGGTTCCAATACGGTTTCAACACAGACTACCTCAAGAAGGTTGTAGACTTCTGGAGAACCAAGTACAACTGGAGGGAGAGGGAAGCCTACCTCAACAGTTTCCCCCAATTCAAGACTCAAGTGGACGGGCTGGACCTACATTTCTCCACGTCAAGCCCAAACAAGTCCCGCCATCGACCCGTGTGCTACCTCTACTACTGCTCCATGGCTGGCCAGGCTCTGTACGAGAGTTCTACGAGATAATCCCACTCCTCACAACCCCTCGTGAAGGGGTGAACTTTGTGTTTGAGGTGGTGGTTCCTTCGTTGCCGGGCTATGGTTTCTCGGAGGGAGCGTCCAAGCCAGGTCTTGGAGCGGTTCAAGTGGCTGTTGTCTTCAAAGACCTCATGGCCAGACTTGGCTTCGACAAGTTTTACCTCCAGGGTGGAGATTGGGGTGGAATTATAGGAGCAAATATGGCCACTTTATTCCAAGAAAAGTAAGTTCTATTTTTCAAAATAATATTTATTAAATAAATAATTACCAGGTTAGGTTATTTTTCAATTTTTAATTCAGTTTTAAAATCTTCATATTTAGCTACATTAATCAACACTAGGTAAGTTAACCTTCTTTTTTTCCCATTTTAATATAAATGTTAAGATAAATATATTTTTATTAGTGTTGTAGGGTTCCACACCAACATTTGTGTTGGCAACTTTATTGAAAGATATGCTAAACTAATATTAGCAAGTGTGTGGCCCACTCTTATAGTAGACGAGGAACATGTTGACAAGCTGTTTCCTGTCGGCAAGACTTTCTCTTGGTTGCTACAAGAGTCTGGTTACATGCACCTACAAGCCACCAAGCCTGACACTGTGGGTAAGTTAAGGAACTAAAATAAATCTATTTTATAATATCTACAACATTTAGAAACTCATTACTAAGTCAATTTAACATACTAAATGGGTGAATAGGGGTGTGCAAAAGTCACTTTTTAAATGTGAAGCAAAGTTTGAAACAAGTCAAGAAAAGGCAAGCCAGAAGACACAACACTACTTTTAATTTCTAAATTTTCCTATAATACATCAAGGTAAAGAGAAAAATACAAACATATAATATTCTTCTATGCCAACATATCTAAATCCACCCACGCTTACATTATAGATGATTTAATCACCATTCAATGTTAATACTGTTTAATTGTTGTTCTAAAAATGGTTATATGTTGAAATATATCATATTTAGTGGGATGTTTTAAATATGTTTTTAATATACCATAGTTTTCTTCGTCCTTCAAATTGTTTTGAAGATGTGAATATAATCGTGGCTGTCCAGTGTCCACTTTATTGGACCCTATCCTTATCATGACCTAGTTCTCTCCACCCTACTTTAGTACTTAATCATTCTATGGAATTAGCATTTCAAAAGTTAATTACCAAACTTATAAAAGTATGTCACCTATCCATATATTGAGCTAGCTCTATCCAGTCCACCACATTACACCCTATCTCTTTGAGGTCCATTCTAATTTTATCCTCCCATCTGAATCTAAGTCTTCCCATTGATCTCTTTCCGTTAGGTTTTCCAGTCAGTACACTGAACATGGTTCTAGATTCTCCCATTTGCACTGCATGTCCTGCCCACCATATTCCCATACATTTTATAAATGACCTCTTTTGACTCTGAAGAAGGCATGTCCCACCACCCTCCCCCATTTTTCCTGATAGCTATGCCCCAGTTAAGCTCTAGTCACAGTGTACATCAATTTCACTTGAATTATGCTATTAATAATAATTAGTGTAAATTAAATTGGATGTTTTTAGTTTTGTTTGCACTATAAGAGGTCAATATCATTTTGTTTCTAGGTGTAGGTTTACAGAACTCTCCCGTTGGTTTGGCAGCTTATATCTTAGAGAAGTTTTCCTCCTGGACGAATTCTTCCTGGCAGACAAGGTCTGATGGAGGGTTGACCGAGAAATTCACACTGACAAACTTACTGGATAATATCATGATTTACTGGGTCACTGATTCCATTACTACTTCTGTCAGGCTCTACAGTGAGTCTTTCAATAAGGCTCAGATGAGTCTTGGTGTTGACAGGTATGATCTTCAAATTTACCAATTTACTCCAGGGAGATGCGTTAAATTAAGAAAAAAACAAATAAAAAATAAAAAGGAATATAGATAAAATACATTCTGAGTATTCATTTCAACCCTAGTAAGTCAAACATTTCTTTAGTGACATTAAGTAAAAATAAAAATAAAAAATGCTTCTCATCTATGCTTTAGCAGTGACACTAATTATTTAATCTGAAGCTATTTACAATATTTACATAAATTCAAAATTGCTAATATGATAATTTTCTGATGGTCGGCGGGAGGATAGGAGAAGGTGAAGTGGGGGTTTATATATATCATTAGTAGAAGTTTGACTGTGTGCATACACGTGTGTATATACTATATGAGATGCAAATTTCCAAACATATGTAAAAGTTATGATTTACTTAATTTATAAAATGCTAATTATTTTTATCTGATGAAAGTCATCATAATTATGGTTTAATATCCAAGGTACAAGGACTTGCATTTTATAATATGTTTTATTTTCGTTTAATACTAGAGTAGCTAGGCCTAAAAGATATCTGATATGAATTTTTTTGTTTATATTTCTAGTATCCCTATTAAGGTTCCGTCTGCATGTGCGATGTTTCCAAATGAGATAGCTTACACACCAGAGAGTCTTTTGAAAAGCAAGTATCACAATCTTGTACAATTTAATGATATGGCACGTGGCGGCCATTTTGCAGCGTTCGAAGAACCACAACTTTTGGCAGATGATATCTGGTCGGCAGTTAAACTCGTGCAAGAACAGAAACCTAAGTGAAGTGAATATTTTTATAGCTGTGATAGATTTTGAGAAGAAGCCAACCTGTAAAGGCAAGCAATTAACAAATTACTGACGAAAATAATTTGTAAATATAATTTTGTTGACTACAAAGTTTCATTATTCATCAAGTAATTTAAAGACACTATGCTAGATTCGATATACGTTTTTGTGTCTAATTTATCTTTCTGTATTTTCTGATTACATATAACTTAACACTAATTTAACTACACAGAATAAAAAGAGTGAATTTTAAGGAAACACGCCAGCATTTGCATGAAGGTAAACCTCTGTGTAAATTCCGGAAAATCTCTCCCAGTTTGTTGTGCCAAGATTCATGCTGACAATTTATAACACATTAGAAATGCACACATTGTAAATATATACTAGTCTGTAACCCCTAATATAACAAAGTATGAATAACGAAACAAGTTTTTCAATTTGCAAATGACTCTTAAGCTAAAGTATACTATGTTCGACTCCCGATAGACTTGTATTTGACAGTTTGGCTTAGTTCCTATTGGACAAAGTCGATTGTATAAATTCCTGAACAAAGTAAAACTATCCTTTTATTTTTTGTTTTGTGATTATACATCATGCCGACTATCAATAAATTAAGTTAAAAAAGTGGCTGTCAGGGATGGGAAATTAAGTCATTTGACCTGGCTGACAGACAAATTTGTTTGGATGTAAGAAGAATATGTGGCAGGCATTTATTTGTGTGTAAACAGTCTTACAAGAACATTTGTTCAAAAAGAATCTTATGTGATAACTTATTGTTTCCAGCTTGTGACCTGAGTCAATTTTTTATTCAAGCCATATATTTTCCACTACCAGCTTGCGAGGCCTGTCGTAGCTTCATATGCCTTATAAATTATAATATATCTTAAGACTAGAACAAGTACAACATCCAGTTCCTGGCCATTAATTCATCCCTGTGAAAGGATAAACCCACATTTCACCAATTATACATTTTTCGGCCATGCCAGGAATCGAACCCGAGATACCTAGCTCAGTAGACAGATACGCTAATGACTGAGCAAAGGTGTTGGATACCTTAAAATTAAGTACATCGTGTTAAAATACTAAAAATAAAAAATTTCTTCCCTCTTATTATTGATATGTTGATAAATATTACCGGTAGGTTAAGATTTATTTTTTTCCGAAATTTCTCGGGTCCCAGCAAATACCCTAAAGCTCTTCCCTACATTTAAAAGCAATTTATATATAGATATTTATCAGTCAAATTTATATTAGTAAAATGAAGATTTTATTTGTGTGTCATGAGCATTGTACAATATCTACTGCATGAAGAGGGCTGAAATTTAAACATTAATAGCCCCTATGCACAAACATGTGCACCTGGAAGCTGACACTTTTAATTTTTGATTAGATTTTTTTTAGATTAGATTAGTTAAACTCTTGTAAGGAGATCAAATTAAATAGACAGTATGTTTTATGTGATCAAAATATTTTTTAAAAGACTGAAGAGCATATTAATATTGTCATACAGTTTGTTTTTAATTATGTTATCATTGTTTTTCAATGGAAGATAAAATTATTAGTTTATAATCAATATAACTTGCTTTGGTGGTCGTATAGCTTAAGGCATCATTCTCATGTTAGACTAGACTGCCAATGATAAGGAGATTGGGGTTCGAATCCTAGTCGGACATACTGATGTTGGTTTTTCCAAAATGTTTTTCTACTCATCCATGCAAATGTTGGTGCACTTCCTCTAAATTTTAACCTTCCTAATCCTTAACTCATTAGTGTAATTATGTGAATATAACCATAAAAGGTAGTAAGCCACATTGCTAAAATAAATAAACATATAAAAATAATTTTATTTTGTATTTTGTTTTTGTTTTTATTAAAAATAAAACTATATTATTTTGTTGTTATTTTTTTCTCCCTTTTTTTCTCTCTTTTGTTGGTGGGTCTATCCGCTGTAAATGGAGGTTAGTCCAGTTGCTGAGTACATTTTTGTGAGAGCTCTGATTGACCTTAACCAGTCCCTTAAGAAAAGAGGTGGGTGATCCGATCTAAAGGACACCCGTAGGGAGTACTAAATGGCGCTACTAAGAGGCACTTTAAGTACGCCAGGTATTTCCCTATTTGGATAATGTAGAACTTAACATTTTTTGTAAATAATGTATAATAAGTCTTAGGTCATTATATTTCGAAAGGTTCCTAGGGTCAAACAATGTGAATAAGAAAAATAAATAGGAAAAGGTAAATAAATACGAATACAAAAAAATGACTAGATTGAATCTAATAGTTAAAAATTGCAAACATTTTGAACTTATACCTACTCTGACATGTGTCGTGAATTCACCTTGCTAAAAATCATTATACATTATATTTATTAGAGCCGGTCTTACTTACTGGTTCTTTATTGGTTATTAGTCTATTTATGATATACGACCTATTGGTAACCTATCTAGGACCTAGGTATTATAGAGGTCATTAAGAGACTAGTGTTAAGGTTAAACCCTATGAATGCAATTAATTATCTTGTTATACTGTACTATATTTCGTTTTACTAATGTAAAAGGGAGGGAGTGTGTGACGTATGCGTTGGGCGGCGAACAGGCAACTGTAGCGCTAGCGTCGGTATTTGGTCAGAGCGAGCTGGTCTGAAGCGAAGAGAGTGGATTAACTTGTAAGGCTCGGATGAGTCAAGACCTCCTAGGGTATGGGTAGTCTTTCGAGTGAGTTGCCGTCCAACGCGCCCGCTCACAGGTCACGGGATATCATAGTGTGCTGTATCTCCAACAATAAACTATATACTTAACTCAGTGGCTACGATGTTATTGTTGCTCGTAAAACACATCCTCGGCAAAGGAGGGCCATAGTACAGGGTAAGGTGTCAGACTTCTGTGCTGGGGGTCCGGGGTTCAATCCTCGGTCCCGGCACAGATTTATCTGATTACCAAACCCTTCCTTCACCTCTGACAAGACATCTTGTGAATGTGGGGAATGCCAGGCCTCCACTGTGGTTCAGATTCCACGTTAAACTGTAGGTCCTCCATTTCATCTCACGATCACCCTACCATTACACATTAGCGTAAGTGCGTATAACCCAAATGGATAGTAAGATGTGGTGCTAATAATAATAATAATAAAATAATAATAATAATAATAATAATAATAAAATAATAATATATTCAGCCTCGTTGCCCACTCGACAATAGAGACGAGTTGACATAAAAATTACCTCATATCGTGAATGGGACATAAGAAACCACACAAACTCCCAGCGGCTCTGTGGCCTCACCAAATTTGGGCACTCATCTGCCCCAGGGCCTGTCCACTTGATGTGGGTATTCCCCAATTACCTTACCCGTTGGCATCAGTACTAAGAGGTCCTAAACCCCAAACTAGTCACACCTGCCACTAAGGTCTTAGAACTGAAATTTGGTGCTCCACTAAATATAGGCAAAACCACAGATGGTACACAATACACAAGAATCCTTTTATCAAAGGAACACTTAAAAAGGCAGGACAAATTATTAGACTAAACAAGCTCTCTTTGGTTCATAGTTTTTATTGTTACGAGAAGCCTGCTTTATTCTACCAACAGATTTTTGTTAAATATTTAATCTTTCTGTTAATTGGCTTTGTGTAGAACAATTTTGTTTCAAAAGAACGTTCGCATTGACAATTTTCCTAGGTGAATGATCTGCCGTCTTAATCATACCTCAAAATGTTAATGGCTTGAAAGCCAAGAACAATAACCAAAGAATAATTCACAGATATGGCTCTATAGCTGTTATTCACTCACTAACTTCATTGTTGAAGTTGATCAACTTAGCATCTCAAGATGGCCTTGAATACCTGACTGCTCACAGTTTATTTATCTTGAATGACTTGCAAAACATTCTATGATGTAGCAACTTGTTTTAAAAACAACTGATAAAGGATATGTGTGTTCACAAGTAAAATACTTTGAACGTTATATCAGTCATCAAAGAGTATGTCAGGCCGGCGGTAATTTAGGTAAGTGACACTTTTAAATATGAATTAATGTTTGACCTATAGTTGCATTATTTTATTTTCAAATGTTTAAATGAGTTTGTTGAATTTTTAGTGTCATTATATTAATCATATTTTAGAAATATGCTATGTAGGGAGATATATATTAATTTTATTTCTGATTAATTTAATCTTGTAACCACCTTTTTTTCCCAGAAATAATATTCAGGAGTTACAAGAGAATAACAGTATATTTTATTTGACACAAAATATAGTTGATGTACATTGACAAATCTATATTAATATTATAAAGAGGAAAGTTTGATTTTTTGTTTGTAATGGATAAACTAAAAAACTACTGGCCGATTTTAAAAATTCTTTCACCAATATAAAGCTACATTATCAGCGAGTAGCATAGGCTATATTTTATTTTGAAAATTTAATTTATTCCTCATAAAAATGTCGATAGTATATTTTATAGTCGTTGGAAAAAAAAAGTTGTTGAAGGGAAAGTGGGGTTGGTGAAGGGGGGCGGGGGGGGGGGGGGTGAGGAAAGAGGAATGAGATGAAAATAGGAGGGAGGATAAAAAGAGGGAGGGGGCTATACAGTGATGGTAGGACTGTATTTTTAAAAAAATAAGTAAAAAAAGTTATGTTTTTATTTGACACGATGGATGATTTGAAGCTTTGTTTTACAGGATTCCTTACAATATTTTTTTTACGGGGAAGGGGGCTAGTTATTAATATAATAACAAAGGTTAAGGCGTGCAAAGTCTGAGACTCCGATATGTAACATAACACATTGCAAGATATTTGAATCGACTGGAACGTTTAAAGTTAGAGACTTTAGTATTAAGCATAATGTTCCACGAATGTTAAAATAGACTTGAATATCCTAATCAGAAACCACAATATTAATAATATTTTTCATGAATATGTACTTGACTATAGTGCCCAAATTATGTACATTATTATTCAACATAACATTTCATAAAAGTGAAATTGACTAGAATATTTTTATATCAAAAACTTTATTATCAATCATAAATGTCATGGATATGAAATTAACTAAAATGTTTAAACCAGAAACTTTAGTACTAAACATAATATTTCATAAATATGAGAATTGGCTAGAATGCCAAAATCAGAAAACTTAATATTAAACATAATATTTTACGAATATGAAATTGACTAGCATGTTTAAAGTGGAAGACTTCAATTCTAAGAACGACAAATAAAAAATGTCTTAACTTTGACCAGCGAACGCTAGGCCGAGGACTTGAATATTGAATAAAGCTCCCCAAAAATAAATAAATTTAATAGTGTGTGTAAAGCCAAAAGCATTACTAATAAATAGGGAGATTCCAACAATATATGAAGTTTGCAGAGCCAAAGATATAAATATTCAGCAAGGACATTACATTACATATACATATTTTATTTTGATTTTGACTAGAGCATTAAAAGACGAATATAATAATACAAACTTGCTTGTCAATAATGGCGACAACTTTCAGGGCCTTACAGAAAGAAAATATCTTACTACTACAGAAAAGTTTGCGCACAGCATAAAGTTAATAAAACAGTGTTAGATACAAAGTGCCTTGTCTAACCAACAATCCCAAAGATTCAGATAAAACCATACAATTTTAAGGCGGCCTGTAATTTTGTTAAATTATGATGGGAAGGTTAGGGTTCATAATCTGATAGGTGTACTTTTTTGGGTTTGTCTAAGTAATTCTCCACTCTCCCAGCCCAAAAATTCAATCACACCAACATATAATTTTACGGTGCTCATCTTTATCTGATCAGGATTAATTGGATATGATAGCCTGGATGTTAGTAAGATATGTAAGATGTGAAACATAAATAATATAGTATGACTTTTAAGAATGTAATATTTATATGATAAATTTGGTTTTAATTCCGGTTGGGTGTAATGAGGGTGGTTTTTCTTAAATGGTTTTACACTCTTCCTCCACACAAATGTGCATACACTTCCTCTAAATTCAACCTTTCTTATCCATAATACATTAGCATAATTAGTAAAGCGGCATAGAATAGAAAGGTGTGATGCTAAAAAAATTAAGCTCAGCTATTTTGTGTAATAAAGAGTGTCCAGTTCAACTCTCACCACTTAACTTTAAAATAATTAGGTCTATATTTATCATAATGATAACTAAATGAGTTTAAATCATTCAACCATATAAAAAGATCAAGATAATAATAAACAAAAAAATTCTAGTAAAATATGCCAAATACTTACAATTCCAAAATGGAACTTGAAAACTCTCAGAATTATTTTGTGAGTCATTGTTTTGTATTATGAACATTATGTCACTTAATGAGCATACAAGTGATTTGTGATTGAATATTATTGTTTGATTTGATATTTTTCAGAATGGGTTTGTTCAGAATAATTCTATTCGTCAGTATCGGTCTAGCAGCTATTGGAATTAGCACCCTTTACAACAACCTGACTCATGTGCCTCCCCTTCCTAAACTAGAGTCTACCTGGTGGGGCCCAGGGCAACCTCACAATGTTGACAAGTCCATCCGACCTTTCAAGATTAAACTACCTAAAGAGGTAAAACTAAATACAAATTTGTAATTTAAATAGATGTCTCATAATTCTTTAAAATCTTTAGATTAACAGTGTATTGAGTTTGAATAAAGATTATTTGACAAAATTATTATTATTATTATTATTATTATCACCGCGTCTTACTACCCGTTTGGGTTATACGCACTTACGCTAATGTGTAATGGTAGGGTGATTGTGAGATGAAATGAAGGACCTACAGTTTAACGTGGAATCGGAACCACGGTGGAGGCCTGGCATTCCCCACATTCACAAGATGACTTGTCAGAGGTGAAGGAATTGACAAAATTTAAATCTCTGCTTTTTTTTTCTATTACTTCTTAGTACCAGTTCGTATTATACAGTAAAATCGATTTTATTTAAATTTTGAAAACATTATACTAAGATCAATGTAACAGTAACTACACATTTCAAAATGATATAATAATTTTTTAATAATCAATATTTAAATTAAACTTTGGAAATGTTTGATAGATCATCATCATCATTATTTTTATGTTTTTATTTGAAATTTGAAAACCTGTTTATTTTTTTAATTCGATACACATTCTATGACATTTTTAAGAATCTTAGTAAAATTTATAATCTGCCTTTCAATTTGTTTTACTTCAATAACTATAGAGTATTAATATTTCCATTTTTATTGAACAAGAAGTGTATTTTCTTGTTCAACAGGAGCTGGATGATCTAAATACACGACTGCAACACGTGAAGCTCACTCCACCTCTAGAAGGTATCGGGTTCCAATACGGTTTCAACACAGACTACCTCAAGAAGGTTGTAGACTTCTGGAGAACCAAGTACAACTGGAGGGAGAGGGAAGCCTACCTCAACAGTTTCCCCCAGTTCAAGACTCAAGTGGATGGGTTGGACCTACATTTCCTCCACGTCAAGCCCAAACAAGTCCCGCCATCGACCCGTGTGCTACCTCTACTACTGCTCCATGGCTGGCCAGGCTCTGTACGAGAGTTCTACGAGATAATCCCACTCCTCACAACCCCTCGTGAAGGGGTGAACTTTGTGTTTGAGGTTGTGGTTCCTTCGTTGCCGGGCTATGGTTTCTCGGAGGGAGCGTCCAAGCCAGGTCTTGGAGCGGTTCAAGTGGCTGTTGTTTCAAGGACCTCATGGCCAGACTTGGTTTCGACCAGTTCTACGTTCAAGGCGGAGATTGGGGTGGCGCTATAGGGACACACATGGCCACTTTATTTGAAGAAAAGTTTGTACCCGTACTATTTACATTTAATAAACAAGCTTGGTCATTTAAGGGAATACAATATGCTAAGGTTGTCATTTTATAGTAACAAGTATTAATTGCATTACTAATTAAATATTTTATTTTTTATCCAGTGTTGTGGGATTCCACTCAAACTTATGCTACACAAATTTAATTCAAAGATTTGTATACCAAGCACTGGCCAGTTTCTGGCCAACTCTTATAGTGGATGAGGAACATGTTGACAAACTGTTTCCTGTCGGCAAGGTTTTCTCGTGGCTGTTAAAGGAATCTGGTTATATGCACCTACAAGCCACCAAGCCTGACACTGTAGGTAGGTATCAGGACTGTTAAAATAAACTATGTCTAAGGTTTGGTTTGAAACCGAGCAGATCGGTAATGTGTTGAGTTAATATTATACACGCTTAGACCACCTTGTAGTTTAGTGGTCAGCATTCCTGGCTATATATCCAGAAGTCCAGGGTTCGATCCCCAATGCTTAAAGATTTTCTGTGAGGAAGTGGATCTTGAACGAGGTCAACTCAGCCTTGTGAGAACTGATGAGCTACTTGAATGAAAAGTAGCAGGTCCCATGTAGAAAACTGAAATTAATGGTCAGAGGTTTCGTTGTGCTGGTCACATGACACCCTATATCTACAAAAGTTGGCATTATTTTCTCCAACAGATAACTGCTACTCGCTCAGTATGTCCTGATTGTGGGTTGAATTCACAGGTTTTTTTACACACTTAGCTTTAGTAATATTTTAATAATTCTCAATCGTGTTAAATTTATAGTGTATTTAAAATTGATTCATTAATATTATATTAAATCTTTGCCATTTTGTTTCTAGGTGTTGGTTTACAGAACTCTCCTGTTGGTTTGGCAGCCTATATCCTGGAGAAATTCTCGCCCTGGACTAATCCTGCCTGGGAGACGAGGCCCGATGGAGGGTTGACCGAGAAATTCACACTGACAAACTTACTGGATAACATAATGATTTACTGGATCACTGGTTCCATTACCACCTCTGCCAGACTCTACAGCGAGTCTTTGAACAAGGCTCAGATCAGTCTGGGTGTTGAGAAGTAGGTTTGAAAATATCAGTATTAGAACATTATTAAAATTCACACATGTGTGCATGCTACATACATACATACATACACGGTTGTGGCATCTGGAAATGAGGGCCTTAGCCTGAAATCAAACCTATGTTCACCTAGACTTGTAGTCAACCTATCTAGTCTTCAACCACATGGATATAAGTATTCCTTAAAAAATCCAAATATCGGTAGTAACATATGTTTAATGATTTATATTTTAGCACGCGTTTTACTACTCGTTTGGGTTACACGCTTATGTACCAATTACGCTAATGGTTTTAGGAATGAAGAAGGTTATATTTATAAGAAGTGTACCTGTATTCACATGGAAGGAGAGTATAAAACCATGTTGGAAAAACCACCCTCACTACACCCGACCGAGATTAGAACCTCAGTCTCCCCGTCATCGTCAGTCTAGTCCAACACGAGAGTAGCGCGTGCAGCCACCGAAGTGGATGTAATGTATTTATGCTCAAAATCATAGTACCCTGATGTCTTGCGATGGTTCTCTAGGGGTGGGTGCAGTAGATATATTAGATAATTAATAACTAAATCTACACCATAGAAATATTTAATTCTAGTTAGTATTTATTTAGGGTTTCTTCAGTACATTTTCAATCACAAAACATTATTTTTACTTTTATTATGTCCTCTTTTAAGAGTTGCTTTGAGTTAGGGTTTCTCAAAATTTCTGCTTTCGAACCTCATTTGAAAACTAAGAAGAGCAATTGTTAATCCTTACTAGCATAATGTAGTCAAACTTATTCCAAACATCTTTTATGTTTAAATTAAGATAAAAAAAACACACACACACTTTGTGTGAATTTATTACTACATTTTCGGTAATAAATTCAGTAGGTACTGTGAAATATTTCTAAATAAAGCTTCATATAGCTCTTTAAGGAAAACCTCTTTTTCACGTTTTGAGGTAATTGTATTATAATTTGAAGGTATAGAAGGGATGGATAGAAACATGTAAAAGGAACAAACATAATATGGCTATTACAGTGAAAATAAGAACACAGTTCACACTTTACGTTGCTGTCATTGGATAAGGTGTTAATGGTTGCCTCTTGAAGAAAATTGATTGTTACCGCGTAATTCCATGACCCAGGTTTCATTCTATCGGGACTCATCAGGGAGGAGTGTGAAATCCACACAAAAAATTTCTAAAAAAAAGGTACCCTAAAAACACAAAAGGGAGAAAAAGTAAAAATGTAAAGGATGATAGGACACTTAAAGAGGAACACGTAAAAGGAACAAATAATCCAAAGTACAAACACAGAAAATGGGTATAGAATGTTAAAATATATATCTCCCTTTTGTGTTTTTGGTTTCCTCTTAAGAAGTTGTTTTGCGCTTTCACACTACTCCCTGATGAGTTCTTATAGAATGAAACCTAGGTCAAAGCATTTGGTGGTAACCATCAATTTTCTTCAAAAGGCAACTATTAACACTTTGTCCAATGGCAGCAATGTAAAGTGTGAACTATATTCTTCTTTCCTTTTTATATGTTTCTATCCATCTCCTTAACCTTCTTCCAATTATAATAAATAGAGCTTTATAAACTTTCCATACTTGTGATATGAATACTATTTCTAAAAAAATATATTTACATTTTATATAATGTAATTCAAAATTCACTTAATAAACTATCTCGCTGACAACGGGAAGTATGAGTTTTTTTTATTATATAACAGAGATGTTCCATAAAGGGTTCTAATTTTGTGGAACATGGAGGACATTCATTTTAAATTGCCAGTCGATTTCTGAACTCAAGTTTGATTTCCACCATTACTTTCTACACAAATATGGAGATGAAAATTGTGTAATCATAACTATTGTTCATTTGTCAAAACAGAATAGTCATACTTTGAAGTTAATCAGAACTTCATCAAATTATAAAAGACTAAACATTTACTTTAAAAATATAGCCCAGCGGTGAATCCCCTGTAACACCATTGTGACTTACCAAAGAGGCCCAATTCACAGTTCGAGAAATTTTGCTTTAGCGGATGTATCAAAGAATTAGGTACGCTTTTCTAAAAAAGTTTAAAACTTACTACAGAAATTGTGTCAATATATTTAAAATAAACTGGAACACAAACCTTTAAATATAACCTCTACTAAAACAAAACTTTACTACTGTACCTTCACAGTTGATGTTTCTGAATGTTACATTTTGGTTTTGTTTGTATTTCTAGAATTCCTACAAACGTCCCGACAGCCTGTGCATTGTTTCCAAACGATTTGCTATATTCCCCACCAAGTTTTTTGACAGGGAAGTATTTGAATTTGGTGCAAGTCAATCATATAGCACGCGGGGGTCATTTTGCTGCATTCGAAGAGCCTCAACTACTTGCAGATGATATATGGTCTGCAATTCAACTCATGCAAGAGAAAAATAAACTTAAATGATTCTGACTTTATTGTTAACATTAATAATTTAATTATGTCTCTACACTTACTGACTCTATAGCACTAGAGAATTGAAAGTTCATTGCTGCACTTACAGAAAAATGAAATATTCTTATCTTGAGATAGTTCAATCCAGTCCACCTCATTGCATCCTATTCCTATCATGAATTAGTTCTATACAGTCCACCTCATTACACCCTATCCTTACCTTGAGATAGTTCTATCCATTCCACATAATTACACCCTATCCTTATCTTAAGATAGTTCTATCCATTCCACATAATTACACATTATCTTTATCTTAAGATAGTTCTATCCATTTGACCTTATTAAACCCTATTTCTTCCAAGTACATTCTAATGATATCCTCACATCTACATCTAGGTCTTCTCAATGGTCTCTTCCCATTGGGCTTGCCAGTTATTATCCTGAGTACACTTCTAGATTCTCTCATTCATGTTGCATGTCCTGCCCACCATAATATATTTGACATTACTATCCTAACAATGTTTTGTAATGAGTACAAGGTATGTAACTCATAATGATGTAACCTCTTCCACTCCCCAGTATCTTCATCCTTTTTTGTACCACACATCTTCCTAGGTATCTTGTTTTTAAACACCCTACATTTTCTTCCACATCATTTAAAGCAAGAGTCAATGTTTCACACCCACTGTTTGAATTTCAATAAACGCTTTGAAGTGTTTGACTGTTTTATAAGACCTAATGTTAAAATACTTCCTAAAATAATGGGAACTGTAGATATTTTTGTGACTCAATTATGAATCATATTTTTAGTGTGATAAAGTAAACCTCTAAAACAATATTTATGATATTAATTCAGTTTTGGTGAAATATTCCACATCCTACAATATTATCTGTCTTAGCCACACATTTATCGGTTTTGAAATAATATAACAATTATTTCAAATAATTTTCCCAGTAAAGCTTTTATAACAAAATGGTAGAAACTTTTATTTACCTCTAACCCTAATCCTTAACATTTCTTTATTTAATTATATCTATTTTAGTCAATTTTGTTCAAAAAACCTCTACAATTTTGAATAATTAAATGAACAACAAAAATATAAATATTTTCATAAACAATTTACTAGTCCTTTTTTTTTTAAATCTAATTTGTCTGAATCATAAAAATATTTTATAACTAACCATTTATATTCTCCTTCTTAGCTAATATTTATATATGATTTCCAAATGTCTTTAAAGGGAAGGGAAGTAATTTTTTAGAATACTAGATAACATTTTAGAATTGCTAAAATAAATTTATTCCTTTAGGTTAGCTAATTAATACTAGCTCTACTTTTTTTTAAATAAACCTATTTAAAAACGAAATTTATCAAGGAGAAGCTGAAATTGTTATTGTTGCTTTTTTAAGTTAAATTGAATCAAATGTTTGAATGAGTGGTATTTTCTTTTCCATGTTTGAAAATATATTTAATATGTAACATACACAATTAATTTTGTTATGTATATTTGAGCAAAAACAGAGTTTGTGATATAATAGAAAACTTTATTCATGTCAAGTCACAGGGTTTTTACTACACCACTAAACTCTCTAAATATTTTGAAGGTGACAGAATATGTTTTGATGTGAATATAGTCTTACTAAAATAATTACAATTGGCTTATTACGTTTATTCCAATAAGGAAGACTGAACACATGTATTTGCATATATGTATGCTAATAATATATTGGCTTCTCTGACTTTATGTTATACACATGTACAGTAGCCCCATATCTTCTTTGGTGCTGACTGACTGCTCACAGCTGACATCTAAAAGCTTTGAAAAGCTACCAGACCAAATTATGTATCCCTACGCCGAATCATATGATCTGAAAAAAACATGTGTTTAGCAGCTGTCACTTCTGCCGGTCAAAATTTTGGTATTATACATAAATGATGACTGCCAGAAGTCAGCTGTGAGCTGTCAGTCAGCACCAAAGAAGCCATGTGGCTACTGTAGCAACATTATCAGTTTCTTCCAAATACTTGGGAAGGCTTACAACCGGACACATAGGAGCACAATACGCACCAATAGAACCACAGTAAACAAATATATTCCTCAACACATACATTTAAAGCTTATTAAGTTTACACTTAAAATTAAAAGAAAATCTATCATTCAATTTCAACAAATAAACATGTGTGAAGAATAAAACAATTCATATATATTATTATTATTATTATTATTACTAGCACCGCGTCCTACTACCCGTTCGGGTTATATGCACTTAATGTGAATGTGTAATGGTAGAGTGATTGTGAGATGAGAATGGAGGACCTATAGTTTAACGTGGAATCCGAACCACGGTGGAGTCCTGGCATTCCACACATTTACAATTTGTGATTAATACACGTCTTGTCAGAGACGAAGGAAGGGTTTGGTAATCAGATAAATCTGTGCCGGCGACCTAGGATTGAATCCCAGACGACACCTTACCCCTAGACCACCAGGTCACCTATAATATATTGTAACGTTCTGGATTTACGTTACCGCGATGGGCGCCTATTGAAGAAGTATGATTAATACACTTTTCATTTTGACATGTTTTTTTATTGCTGAATCAGTTTAATTAATACGAAAATAGATCATGTTGAACTATACGCGGGCTAGCGCGGACAGGTGTTGCTAGACGCCAACCTCCCAACTAACCACTAACCACTCTGACAACTCCCAACTGACCACTCTGACACTATGTTGCACCATCCTTTGTATATATTCCTTGGTCATGGAAGCTTCGAGAAGGTTTAGTTTAGAAAAACAAAATACAAGACAAAAACATCTCTGTGCTACTCGAAACTTCGAGAGCCGGAAAAAGACTCAAGTTACATTTTAAAATCTCTCTTCGAACCTTCGAGAAGAGGAAGTTATTATTAAAATTATATATATATTGTCAAACTGACTTGACTGGTGTCACGTGCGTGACGTCACTGATCAGTGGCTTTTGCCTTCTTAGAAGAAGAAGTGCTTTAAGCGCCATTTAATATACTACATAATTTAAATGAAATAAGACGTTTATAGAATTAGGACGATATTATTGTCAATGCTTTCACATACTTTTTAGGGGCAAATCAATTACATTACAATATATATTATTTTATACTTCTTACGTTCACCAATTTTTAACAAAACTATCACTGAAAAGTAAAAATCTAGTGGTGCTAAGGGTTTTTTAAACTAATTTGCATAAAACCATTTAGTAGAGCCCATGATGATAATATAAATGAAACGTCAGTAAACTGGAAATGAATTAATAAGAGTGTTTTAGGCTATGAACATTGACAAATTAATAAAACATTTGAGATACTTCTTCTTATAGATATATTAAGATATTAATTCATTGGTAACATTTGCATACCTACCTGTATCATAATTCAAGAGAGATGATTTTGATAAATTGCTTTGGTAATGAATGCAAACACATAGGCTGTATCCGAATAGTCTACTTATGTGGTGTCGCCTTGACTCGTGCCCTTGATGGCTGCATTGGCAATCACGTGACCAAGTGAAGATCTGTCCGAATAGTCACGAAGGATACCTATGCAGTCTTCTCCGAGGTCTTGATAGCCATGGATACGAAGGCTACCAGCCGTGCGCTGTTCTCGCGATGTCGGTTGCGGTGTTTGACTGGCAATTGTTTCAGTATTTTCGTTTCGTCTACTAGAGCACTGACTTACGTTTTCCGCCATTTTAAATAAGGTTGTTGTTCTTTAAATAGTCTGATGCAGTCTTCGCTATGAACAGCGAGAGAAGTGTAAAATAATCAAGACTGCATCAAGTCTAAAACTCGAGTGTTCGACTAAGCAGCCTTAGACTATTCGGATACAGCCATAAGCTTTTAAAATTGGACAAAACCAGGGAAAAGCAAAGAAAGTCACGTTGCATATTTTTTTTAGGACATTTTTTTTAATCTCAAACCTCATAAAGTCCCCAGACAATATGCTTTCTAAAATTAATGTAAATATGACAGATACCTCTTTTAACCAAAATATAAAGTGTATTAGAAAGGTTTCATGATTATTTAACAGATGGTAGCACTAATTAAATATGAGCTTAAATTATACTTTCACCCTCTTTTTCTCTGTATCCTTCAAATTGAAGCATTGATTATTGTAAAACTATTCAATTATATAAACTTATTTTAGCAAATTTGTTTTTGTTTAATTAATTTTCTAGATCCATTTTCAAACAAGTTAGAACAAAAGATTTGTTTTTTGTAGACAATTTGTGGATTTTACTTTAAGCTCCTAATAACCAGTGGTATTAAGGTTAAGAAAACTTTATTTTTTAAACAATTCACATCATTACAAAGTATTCAAAGAACAAAACTTATTGAATATTTTACTAGCAAAGAAGATTATCGATAAATCGTGGCGAATGGGATAAATAATACCACAGATTACTGAAAACGTACTAAACTGAATAGCATGGGCAAATTTAGCAAAGAAGGTTTGTGAGTTAAAGAACACTTAGTTAAAACACATAATAAATAAAACAAACAAGGAGAATTTACGAAAGATGAGCGGCTATATACAATAAAATGACTACATTCGAAACAGACAAGGCTGCTGTTAGGGGGACCAGGTGAACACGCCCGCTGCCCAAATTCCCCCCACCCCTTTCCCCCCAATACTCTTATCAAATAGTATATTTTTAGTACGATAAAAATAAATTGATTTGTTCAAAATATTAAAGTTCCACATTTTAAGCACTGTATAAATGATGTTAGTTTTTACTTTCTCATCAAAAAATAACTGATTACTATCATGAAATTTTTGACTTCGAGGATTATGATGATTTTTTTGTTTGTTTTATCTGCTGTCTTTAATTCTCTGTCCAGTGGCAGCAATGTAAACCTTGAACTGTGTGTCCTACTTGAGGAAGAATTGAGAAAGCAAGACTGAGTTGGTATGGTTGGTTGGGATGGAAAGGGTAAGAATACCAAATAGAATTGTAACATTAGCCGCTAGCTAATGTTACAATACTGGAAACTGCAAACTTACCCAATTCTACGAAGACGTCCGCGGCCATGCTCATGTAAACACCGCGAGCCACTTGTCACACACCTGGTCATCACGACCTTCCTTGTAAGACTGAGGCGCGCCCACTGGGATACGTCACGCCGATTCTGCTTGCCCAAAGACCATAAGAAGAAAAGAAGTAACACTCCACCAAGTTTACGAGCGGGCTTCTACTAGCTCCGTGAGGCTCCTAGAACCTTCTCCACCCTGTCTACGTTCTTTGGCCCCCCCCCCCCACCATGTTCTGCAAGCTGTGTTTTAGTGCGTATAAAAGATCGACCATGTGAATTGTGAGCCACTCTTGGGCTGGCTGTGAAGGTCGCTTGAATAGGCGATAGCGACGAAAACTACAATGTAAGCTAAATTCCTTTTGGGTTAAATGTCTGACTTTTCAAAATTCTTTTTAGGCGCTTTAATTATTTTTACTTAGTAAATATCCAAAAAGTTTTAAACTTGCTTTCATTGACATTTCAAGCTATGTCTACGTATAAATTAAAACTTTACTCTTATCTGAACGCATAACATATCTGGACTTGAGACTTTTGCTCTAACTATTGGAATATTTTTGTGAAAGGTTTACGATTTTTACCGTCGTAATAATATTAAAGATAAATGGGTTGAGATGCTTAACCCTTTGGACTTTATATTTTGGGCGTAACAGATTTAAATTGTGTATAAGCTATAGTTACTGGTTTCCTATTTTTATCTCTATTTATCATGTTAGGTTTAGCGCTTTAATTTTAAATGGACTCGTTCCAAAAAAACCTTGCTCTGATTAATTGTTCGTCAGAGATAGGTGAATTTGGCATTAGACTATGTTGTCTTATAATATATGTAGATCTCAATTTATTTTTCTCTGGGCTGAATCACTTAAACTATTTTTCTTAGATTAATAGATATTGATTGTAAAAGATATATATATATATATATATATATATATATATATATATATATATATTATATATATATATATATATATTTTAAAAAAAAAAGGGAAAAGGGAAAACAACTTATAAATTATGTCATTCGTAAACATCGCCTGTAGACTTTAACTTAATAAAACTTTGCTAGGTTTATATGTAAATTTCACTGTGTTAGGGTAAGTTTAGTAAAGTTATCATATGGATGTTCGCCTCCGAACATGAATTGCTGGGCGCCTTCAGCGCGTGGTATGGATAGATGGGAAGTTGCCATAGCAACCGAGTCATGATGACTAATGAGAGTCGTTGGTCAATTAAATACAAAGTTGTTGTCTAATATCAACCTCAGCTCACACAAATAGCTAGGTTTAATTGTATATTTTTCCCCATTCTTACGGGGCTGGTAAAAATAATGTGAATACTGTATATTGACTAGGTGTAGTAATTGTTGAAGTTAACGTTTAATTCCTAGGTTGAGATTATAATAGGGTATTAGTTTTCATGCCTAATTGTTATTTATTGTAGCGAGCAATGAGGGTTGCTCTTAAAGTTGGCGCTAGTGGTATGAAGTCGCCAAAAGAAAATATTGTAAAGAAGTTGCATATAGTATGATTGTTAATATACTTGTATCCATTGTTGCTGACTCCTTTTTTGGGAAATTATAATAAATTACTGTTGATGGTGATATTCGTTCCTTCTTTCTATATAAGTATCATCCTTCGGTAATTTTAAGTTGAGTTAGTTCATGTGAGGTAATCACAAATATGGTATAACGTCAGGGCTGTGTTTATCGGCCGTTGAGGATGGCCGTGAGAACTTGCCCCCTTCTATCTCAAATTGTGTGTGCTGGGTGTTATTTAGCTTACCCAGCGGGTATAACAAGTTCACTCACCCAGCCCACTCTATCGATTGTTATTGTATTTTTTTCTTATTTTCCTTTTGTAGTGTTTGAACCCTCTCTTTTGGATGGTAGATCCTAATTATGGTTTAGAATGATGGAGATGAAATATGTTGGGAAAGGAGACCAAGAAAGAGATGGGGGGACTAGATAAAATAAAGTGTGCAAGTGAGAAGAAAAGATTGAAGTAAGGATACAAGCTGGAAAGAGTTGTTGGTGAAGATGATGATAATTTGGCATGAATAAATTGATTTACAACCTTTTTTAATCCACAGTAATATGCTAAGTTTGAATTAATTGAAGGGCATGCATGGTTATTTGAATAAAACCCCCTCAAATAGTTAAATTTTGTTTTAACACTAATGAAGATGGATTTCACTATAATTACACTTTAGAAGCAGTTGATATTTTAACCAACTATAACTGGAACTTGTGATGAACTATTTGTCATTACCAACATACGTGCTGCATCACGTAGGGAAGCTCCACACTACATATCTGTGTCAGGATACTACTGTAGTTTATCAGGTTTATCAATGTTACGTACTTGGGGAAATCAAAGACGATAGTTTGTGAAGTGGAGTGCATCTTAGCTTGGCGCACCTAAGCACTCTAAGCACTTTTACACTTAGATGCCGATGTACATAATAAAAAGAGAGGGAAGAAAAGACTTATCCTCTTCCGCTGACAAGTATACACACTCACTCAACTAGGTGCATTGATTTTTCTTTTAAAAATAAGCTTTTACTTGTTTCCTACTCTAGATATACAAAATGCTTCCAAGAAATGTTTTAAACAATATCATGGGAAAAAGATTCCAACTGGGCATTTTCGTAAACGAACCAAACATCCTGGGTTATACATGGATTAAAAAAAAGTTTAAAAAAAAAACTACTTCAAGATTAAAAAATATATTTTGTGACACTGCAGGGCTATTTTTAGAATTATCTAAGATTTTATGTTTTTTTGTTTCAATGTTGTATTTTGAAAAGTACCTAAGTACATTTTACATGACAGATAGGCAACATCTTTAAGTGGGACACCTATCCAAGGGCTGCTACGCATGATCAACGTCCAGAAAACCTGCATTATTTAAGAAGTGCTATTTCACAATATTTTTCTCCATTCTCAATGTTGTTTCAACCTAAATGTTCTTAGATCAAAGTAACATAGATTTAACCTTCCTATAACAAATAAATAAAATTTTGATTAGAGTCACAACATTACATTTTAAGATAACTGAGGATTGTTTTTGGGGATTTGATGTTCCAGAGCTGCCATTTCTATAAGAAAAAGTACTGTGATGGGAGTTTATTTTGTTTCAATTGGGCGGCACCCTTAACAAGAAGAGGAACTTCTTTCACCATCACAGGAACGGACATCCATCAGTTAACTCTCTACACAGGGGTCTCCCTGAACCTCGTGAGTCAAGGCGAGGAACGGACGCCCCTCTTTCCATACACCCCTCCTCCATTGACTTCATCGCTGTCATCGAGAACACTGAGGTCTGGCGGATCGACAAACCCCGAGTCATCGTATCTCGGGGTGCGCGTGCCTGCGGGGCTATGCCCTAGTAACAAAGGGGTCCTTGATCCCCCACCCATGAGGAGGGGGTCCTCATAGCGGCGAGACACCAAGGTGAAGTCTCGGTGGGCTTGTACCACCTTCTGCAGACGACTGATCACCTCATAGTCCGGCAGAGGAGTTTCCAGACCGAGCAGTTTCATCACAGAGGTGCGGAAACTGAGGAGCTGAGGAAAAAACAACAACATGAGGATATCAGGAAACATTGAGGAGGGTACGTACGAGCCTATTACTTGGGCGATTAAAGGCAACACACGCTAATATAACTCAAACTATACTGATATACAAATAGGTATTGTCAACAAACACGTAATCCCCCAGAATTGTACACCTTTCAGACTAGGTGCCTTAGCTCAGTGATTCATTTAAGTTATTTAACGTGCACTTTGTGAACAGAATAATTATATATCAGCACATGACTTACAAACCAACTTAAATATAGAACAGACACAGCACCCAGCCCCTGGTCGTTAATTTATCACTGTGAAAGAAGAAACCCACATTTCACCCATGATACATTTTTTGCCATACTGGGACTCGAATCGGGAAGAGGAAGGAGATACCAGATGCTATATACAATCAAGGATGGAGGAAGATACGAAAACACCAAGAGACTGACCCAGGTTCGAGAATCTTGGAGGATTATTGTAACTGGACCTGCCAACAGGCAATAACTTCACCTGTTGATGATGAATTATGTAGTTAAATATTTAAAATTTCAAAATTACTTTGAAATACAGTCAAACTACTGAGTTAAAATCATTCAAATATAACTCCACAACTTCTTTGGAAAATATTATCTTTCATTGTTGTGGGTTGAAAGTAGAAACATACACTCAAGAAACCACCTCATGGCCAACTAACCGAGAAATTAGATATACGATTACGCTCTAAACAAAAAAAGTAAATTCTAAGGGTGTGTTACGAATGATTAACTTGACAACAACAACAGGGTGACCTGGTGGTCTAGGGGTAAGGTGTCAGACTTCTATGCTGGCGGCCGGGGTTCAATCCTCGGTCCCGGCACAGATTTATCTGATTACCAAACCCTTCCTTCACCTCTGATAAGACATCTTGTGAATGTGGGGAATGCCAGGTCTCCACCGTGGTTCGGATTCCACGTTAAACTGTAGGTCCTCCATTTCATCTCACAATCACCCTACCATTACACACTAGCGTAAGTGCGTATAACCCGAACGGGTAGTAAGACGCGGTGCTAATAATAATAATATAATAACTTGACAACAGCGATATTGGAATCAGTTTAGTTATTTATTTAATATTCTTTAAATTTAAAAATTACCCTGGACATGAGATTCAAGCCCGGGACTTTTGGGTTGTTACGCCAATGCTATAACCACTGAGCTATACAGGAATCCGTGTCCAAATGTCGTGTAGAAAGTACTTTTGCTAATTTTAGAAATCACATTATTTTCCCCACAAAATTAAATTCCAGAAATAATTCAAACATGGTAGCCGCAGCTTTTGGGAATATAAATATTCCATGGAAAGTCTTGGTAGCCATATTGAACCCCCAACTCACCGCATTCTCCCGGCGTTGGCAGTCCATCAAACTTTGTTTCACGGTAGTCAGTTCCTCTCTAAGTATCTGATGGTTATGTTCGTTGAGACTTCGCTCCTGGTCCGCTGATTGACTTATTGTTCGGAGCTTGGGAGTAAAAAAAGAAGTAAGACACAGTTGTAATTACATCCTCTTAATAAAAATGAATACTACACTTTACAAACCTATAAACTATAACGTAAGTGAATAATGAAGGCATCAACTTTTTTATTTTGTACATCATTTCATACTACCCATCTGAATTTGATTACCCTAATCGAATTAGAGCTGTGGAAGGTAGAAATTAGAAGGATTAAATAAGCATCTGCATATATAGAGAGTGAAAAAACTATTTGGGAGAAAAAAAAAGCCCCCTCAGTATACCTAGCGTGGATTTGCTGTCATATCAAATCAGACCAGAGGAGCTTGAAGTTTAGTACGCGCGTCACCAATGCGGCTGTCCCCACATTTATGCTAAATATTCTGCAAGCTGTTTCCGAGCTTTAAATATGGTGAGGTCAGTCTAAATTGTGGCATCTCCCAAGTGTCAACGTGCAGGATTAGCTTGTAACCCTCCCCCCTTTTTACAAACACTCAGGAATAACAGTCGGAGGTGGTTACAAGAGAGTTATTTTATTCAGATAACAAATTACAAACAACTCAATGAGCGAGTGAGACAACATATGGCGTTATGAGTTGGAAATATAAATATATAACTATTAGAGGCAAACATTCATTTAACTGGCATGACCTGGATAGATGAGTCTTAGAAACAGGCCAGAGCCCAGATGGCATCATATTATGCGAGACAAGTTATCAAAGGTAGTTTCAGACATAATTCAATACTTTTGGCCATAAATGACAACTCAAAAATACATTAGACAATCTATACTAAATTAACCTCATTGTCCTGCCATACCAACAAATTAATTATCAAAAAGAGCTTAAGATAAGATGATCGGCCAGGAAAGCGATCCAGTAAATACACATAAGAGTTAAGTTACCCTAACTGACAGTTCTCATAGTTAAACAATAACAATATAGTTTCATATGACAAGGTTCCTGCTGATAGAATATTAGAACACTAAAATATCAGAATCTATTCACAAAGGACATAATATAGAAAACTACGCCATCTAATGGCCTGCAATAATTAACATTAGCAAATAAAGCTAAAAACTGTGGTATAACCTCGCCGGCACGCGGCCCCTACTTTGACTAACGATTCATAAACCTTAAACATTTACAACAAAGATAAATAATCTCTAAATAAACTAACAAAATGAATATAATACTCTAAAATATTACAATAAAAAGAGTTGGCAAACGATGCTATCAGCTTTAAAAGTCCGTCTCAAATGTCGGTAGCTAAAGGGTAAAAGAAAACCATCCGTTAAGCGGATAAGAAAAGTTTAAAATCAAGGCACAGAATCCAAAGGTCCCCCATTAGTATCGTAATAAAAACGAACATGGTTTGAAATAACCGCCCAAAGATATTAAATATTATCATGGCTTTAAGAGCCCAAAATTTACCAAGTCCATGATGTGCCAATAATTAATAAATTTTAAGTATTACTAGTCCAGAACAATAATTTTGAATAGAATAGAACATATAAATCCAAAAATGAATTTTAAATAACCTAACGTTCAAATCAGCCTGTAGCAATGTCGCTCACCTTGTAGCCAGTAAGTAATATGGGCTTACAACAAAGACACACCATCATTATATACCCTAAATCTATGCCACGTGCTCACAAGACGCGGGAACAACAGGAGGGAGAGAGGGATGGGATCAAAAATACGTCTGGAACATACGCTAACATGCTCCACGTCTCCAGATGTGCGCAAAAGAACAGTCCTGGGTGTTGGCCGAACGCGGCCGACAGAATCGCAGTGAGATCGCGCTCGTCACTTTCCTTTTCTTCCCTGTGAGTGCGAATCGGCTCAGGATTTGGGAAATGAACCTCGGGCCGCTTCAGTCCAATGTTAGCCAGTGCCGCGATGTGTTGTGGAATTATAGTTTGTTGCTGAGACGGGTCAACTGGGGCCAGGATGGTGAGTGAGACAACCTCTTAATGTTTATATGTTGTAACAAGGTTACAAGCTTATGCTGAACCTGCTTCAGTGGCCGAATGGTCTAAGGGTGTTACTATCGTGTTAGACTGGCCTGCTAATGATGGGGAGGTTGGGGTTCGAACCCCGGTTGGGTATACTAATGGTGGTTTATCCTAAATAGTTTTCTAATCTCATTCCACGCAAATGCGGGTAGATTATCTCTAAAATGCTTCCTTTCTCATCCTTTTACCATTAGAGTAATTATCACATATGCGTATAACATAAACTGGTAGTAAGACGCGTGTTGAAAAAAAAGTTATGCTGTGTTTTAAATGAGTTTTGATGGCTTCTTCATTATAATTTTTAAATGATTCACTGACACAAAAAATTACGTCTACTTAAAATTCTTCACAGAGTGAATTGTTTTGAAAAGAGGAGACATGGTACTCCAAGTTAAGTATCCTCAATAAAGAGAATATGTTCACGGATTTCTTATTTAGGTCTGTTTGCAAATTCGTTACTAGGATGCCTCAAGCTGTTAAATCCCTCAAAACTTCTCATTGGATGAAATTATTTTTATAGTGAGTTAAATGTGTTAGGAAGGTGTCTTTTAAAATAAGCATTACAGATGTTATAACATCCGTATTTGTACGTTAACATACCCCATTATTAAATAATATGTATTTTTTTACTTTATAAAAAAATCAGTATATCTGAGATAACATATACCTACCTTTATTTACCGTGAACGGTATCAAAAGATACTCGGCTTCGTACCATTATGGTGTGCCGAGCTAAAATGATTTAGCTCGCACAAGTGATTGCCTGTTATGAAATATTAATTACCGACTAGTTTGGCGTCTGTCGGGAATTCTCATGTTCTACCCCTGAGCCCCTAGACTTTCCGTCGTTTGATTTCTGCCCCCCCCCCCCCCTTTTTACTCCCCTCTTGGCTGGTTGCGCATGCGTGGCCTTCCTGAGGTGTGATTGGCTTATTCTTCCACCCCTCTCTTATCCCTGGTTCTCATCCCTGGTGGTGAGTTTTCCGTACTTTTCCTTTTTTTTAGTACTACGAGTGTCGTACTGAGATAAACACCTTTTTTTATTGTGTAGAACCGACTGGCTGACCTACTATAGTTCTATTCGGCAGTGTCTCGGAGGATCTTCACCTCTACATCAGGACGCTATGGCGTCCAAAGGAGTGGTATCCTGGGCTCGCCTGAGCTAGCCTCCGCCACTGCTGGTTTGCTCACAACATATTAATCTGCTGGTGCACTCTACGCTCTATTGTTTTCCGATAGAAACATTTGGAGTAGAGGATCGTTGGCTACGTTTTCCGATGGCTAATGAACTTGTCTTACTGTAAGGTACCGTACTTGTTAGAAGAAGACATGGTGGAGGTCTTGTTACTTCGCTGAACTCTCGGCGTGCAACCGACTATAGTAATATGGATGTGATATCGTCCGACTAACCGAGTGAAGAGTAGCAGCGAACTAGGCCCCCTTAGGGCAGATAGTTCGTTTTGCTAATATGTTTTTCTTGTGTACTCTGTGAGGTGGGAATGCCTACCTTAGCTACACCTGGCTGCTAGGGTTGGGTGGTCTGCCCACCGATATTGTTAGCATGGGTTCACCATTGTTCAAGTTTTATGTTGGTTATGTTTGAGCCTTTATACCAGTTGGATGACTAGTAGACGGCTAGGCCCCATTCGGACAGCTAGTCAGTTTGTTTACACGTGTTTCTTGTATACTCTATAAGGTGGGAATGCCTACCTTCTCAACACTAGCGTGCTAGGGTTGATGCTACGCCCAGCTGTATTGGTAGTGTGGGTTCACCATAAGTTAAATTTTGTTTTGTTTACATGTTAGCTTTTATACCTGTAGGGAACTTACTCATATCAATATGTGGGTGCCTCGACTAAATAAAAATAGTTGCGCCGAAGCGTTGTATTGTTAAGATTTGTTAAATACAATTGTTACTGTGGGGTACGTCTGCCTTCGGTATTAGGGAGTTACTGGAAGTAATTATCAGCCTAATTGGGTTGTCCGGGCCTGTTCTAGGACCCGCCTACTTTATTGCTATTTAGTATTGTTGTAGCCCCTGTTTTGGGAGTTTCGAGTATATGCGACACCGCAGGGCGTCGCTGGGTTGTTAATTTATCTCTTCCATTAGACGAGCGCCTTAAGCCTCGCCCTGGAGGACAGTTACCCTTATATTATGTACTTTCTAATTGTAAACCTTGATATTTAACTCGGTGTTGGTATACCACTACCAATGCTGTGGGTCCCCTATTGGGGCGTACTATTTATTAGATTGTGGGTACAGTTGACTCCCCTGTACTGTGGGCATGACCTTAACGCCGTTTAGCTTGTTTACCTAAACGGGTATACTAGAGTATTTTATTGATTAGCGTCCGCCTTAGGGCATATTGAGTAAACTGTACTTGTGGCTTTAGCCAATATCTAATATAGTTTGGTTTCTAGGGTACCCCCAGACACAGTACTTGGCTGCTAGCCAGCTGTATTATTCCTTTGTGATCTGTTGAAGAGAACGCCTACGATTCCTTGTGATAAGCAAATGATGGACAGCCAAAATCCTATGAACATTCCAATGATTTGGTTATGTATTAACTAATGTGTTCACCCAATAAATTGTTGCTTTCAATGTTATTTTTGTTATGTATACTTGCACCCCTCCCCTTTTAGCTCTAAAAGGTAGGGTGCAATGGTATAGATTATCAAGATAAGCCTAATACTTTTCAATGTAAATGGAATGTACAGTTGATTTTGAATTGAAGAATTTATAGGGATCAAGGGTTGATAGCAATAAAAACTTTCTTATATTAATTAAATGTACGGTACATATATGACAAAATTGAGAATGCATCTAAAAATAACTAACTTCAATATATTATAGCTATCACAAACACCATGGTTTAACTATGTGTGTATGTGTGTTAGGTTAAACACACGTGTTCTTTTTCTGGCAATATTTAAAATTATTATTTTAATTTTATTGGCACTAATATTATCTGACAAAAGTAACAGCTGTATAACATCTGATTTCACGTACAGCTTTTTGAAACTATAGTGACTTTAGTAACTGACAGATAGCTACCATCTTATGTCGATCACTCTGAAGCCTACGTAGAATTTTAATAGTATGTATTTAAAACTACTTAACTAGTATGTATAAATAAGTATGCAGACACTTTTACATATTGTTTTAAATATATATTTCTACGGATCAAAAATATGCGTATGGTGCTATTGGAATTGACACAGTATTACATATTATAGACTAAAGCAGTTGTTTAATCTAATTTAGCGTGAGTCAAATAATATTTGCGTGTGACTAAGTGAATATGTGCATGCGTGCACAAGTGCAGTTATTAAATAAGTTACGATGTGACTTAGTGATGATGACTAAGTTCTAGATTAAATAAATCACCCAGCGTAATATTATTATAAAATGTAGTTGACGAATTACTAAATTATATATTCACTTGTGTGGCGATAAAAATAATATAAGTTATTTTGTCATTAAGTGAAAGGCTGCATTAAATGTTATAACTATAAATATCTTAAGGATGTAGTATTGTATGAAAAATTATAATTGTAGGCCTACTAGATTTTTAAATCTACAATTATTTTTAAATGTAATTTAAGTTATTACCTTAAAATTATATTTTTAATTTTGCACAACAAATTATCTCTCTCTCTAGATATAATAATAATAATATGAAAAATTGGTAGTTCCGAGAACAGAGACAAATATCTACATTCAGTGGCGTGCTGTGTATAGTTTCCAGGGTAAGCAGAATAAAATTATACCTGTGAATTGCTCTCAACACTTAGTATAACACTCATTAACCAGGTATGGGTAAACGCATAAAATAGACACAGTTTTAACAAATTCAGCTTGAGTTGGTTCAAGGTAATTTTGGTATTTTAAAAATGTTGGAAATTCACTATAAACAATTCCGTGTACATGCACAGAATATTTTTACCAGGTGGATGAAAATAAGACTGTTTTTAAGAAACGTTTAACCTGACATTAGAGGCCATAATTGACGTAAGCTAGCGTGCTGTTTTCTTCTTGTTATTTTCGGGGTGGACATTCTAAAATCACTGGTCGGAAACATAGAAGATAATTGACATTTAAATTATACAGAATACATACTGTAGTCGTATTTTTTTTGTTTATATTTATGTTATTGGACAGTGCCAATAAAATAGGTCTATTGCAAATAATGAGATACGTTATTGATAAATTAGGGAGCTTGCTTTTGCCTTGAATTTATAAATGTATTAATATAATAATTTATTGCGTAGTAAGTAAATATTTTAACAAAACCTTGAGGTCCTTACAATGACATCGGAAGACTATGTCTTCTTTCAAGATGCATCCATTAATTTAAAAAATCGGAAAATATTCAGTGACTAAATTAGTCCGAGACATACGTCTTCTTTTAGTTAGCAAAAAATTGGGGACTGAATGGTCACAATTACCGTAACAATGGTTTGTTTGGACCCAAGTGGTTCCTGTGGGAAATGTCCTCCTCACCTGATCCTTGAGCAGAGTCACCTTGCGGTTATACCTGGTTCTCAGCATCTCTGACTCGACCAACCTCTTCTGAAGCTCTTCTACCTTTCTACCTCGCTCAAGAGCCGTGATCTACAAACAAGAAAACAACCAGTTCCACTCCCATGGACACTAAACACACGTGGTGAAGAGGATCCACCTGTAATGATTCTCATGGACACTAAACACACGTGGTGAAGAGGATCCACCTGTAATGATTCTCATGGACACTAAACACACGTGGTGAAGAGGATCCACCTGTAATGATTCTCATGGACACTAAACACACGTGGTGAAGAGGATCCACCTGTAATGATTCCCATGGACACTAAACACACGTGGTGAAGAGGATCCACCTGTAATGATTCCCATGGACACTAAACACACGTGGTGAAGAGGATCCACCTGTAATGATTCCCATGGACACTAAACACACGTGGTGAAGAGGATCCACCTGTAATGATTCCCATGGACACTAAACACACGTGGTGAAGAGGATCCACCTGTAATGATTCCCATGGACACTAAACACACGTGGTGAAGAGGATCCACCTGTAATGATTCCCATGGACACTAAACACACGTGGTGAAGAGGATCCACCTGTAATGATTCTCATGGACACTAAACACACGTGGTGAAGAGGATCCACCTGTAATGATTCCCATGGACACTAAACACACGTGGTGAAGAGGATCCACCTGTAATGATTCTCATGGACACTAAACACACGTGGTGAAGAGGATCCACCTGTAATGATTCCCATGGACACTAAACACACGTGGTGAAGAGGATCCACCTGTAATGATTCTCATGGACACTAAACACACGTGGTGAAGAGGATCCACCTGTAATGATTCCCATGGACACTAAACACACGTGGTGAAGAGGATCCACCTGTAATGATTCTCATGGACACTAAACACACGTGGTGAAGAGGATCCACCTGTAATGATTCTCATGGACACTAAACACACGTGGTGAAGAGGATCCACCTGTAATGATTCCCATGGACACTAAACACACGTGGTGAAGAGGATCCACCTGTAATGATTCTCATGGACACTAAACACACGTGGTGAAGAGGATCCACCTGTAATGATTCTCATGGACACTAAACACACGTGGTGAAGAGGATCCACCTGTAATGATTCTCATGGACACTAAACACACGTGGTGAATAGGATCCACCTGTAATGATTCCCATGGACACTAAACACACGTGGTGAAGAGGATCCACCTGTAATGATTCCCATGGACACTAAACACACGTGGTGAAGAGGATCCACCTGTAATGATTCCCATGGACACTAAACACACGTGGTGAAGAGGATCCACCTGTAATGATTCTCATGGACACTAAACACACGTGGTGAAGAGGATCCACCTGTAATGATTCTCATGGACACTAAACACACGTGGTGAAGAGGATCCACCTGTAATGATTCCCATGGACACTAAACACACGTGGTGAAGAGGATCCACCTGTAATGATTCTCATGGACACTAAACACACGTGGTGAAGAGGATCCACCTGTAATGATTCCCATGGACACTAAACACACGTGGTGAAGATGATCCACCTGTAATGATTCCCATGGACACTAAACACACGTGGTGAAGAGGATCCACCTGTAATGATTCTCATGGACACTAAACACACGTGGTGAAGAGGATCCACCTGTAATGATTCTCATGGACACTAAACACACGTGGTGAAGAGGATCCACCTGTAATGATTCTCATGAAAAACCATCGCTTCCATTATATGTACGATTTTTAAAAATATTTATTAGATTTTATGGTTAGTTATTTTAATTAGTAATTATAATAATAGAATTCACTGTAAAGAATATTTACAATGTGTTATAGAAAATATATTTTAAATGGTACTTAGTCTAAGATCAATTGAGAATTAAGATATGAATGCTGTCTTTGATATCTAAGAGGATATAAATATTAAAATAATTAGTCAAAATCACAATATAACGAATTAATAAATATAATTATAATATTAAAAGTGATGTCAAACAATAATTTGAATGTAGGATAGAAAAAATGTTGTAAAAGATATTAATCTTAGATTAGATGACAAGTTTAGCGTTAAACTATTGTCCTTCACAAATTCTAAAAGGATCTTAACATATTAAAAAGTGAGTCAATTCACATATAATACAAAAATAAACATGTTAAAATACATGTAATAATAACACATGAGTCAAGTAAAGTTGTATACATATTATGATGAAAAAATGACAAAGTGATAAAGTTAAGGTAGACAGTTGTCAAATGGGAGAGAATAAAAATTAAACAAACGTGAATTGAAAATTGAATTCTATTCTTATCTTGAGATTGAAATTCCCTTGTTCCTTGTGATGCTTAATGTGAATCAATCCCTAATCGACATGTTTCGACGCGTCGTTGGCGTCATCCTCAGGACTAAATAAGATAAAATCAACGTAAGTTGTAATGTAAGTAGTATAGTGTAGTATATTATTAATTATTTCTATGAATAGCTTAATTTTTATACTAATGTTTTTATAATGTTTTGATATTTTCAGTATCAAGCTCTAAAAATTAAGCAATACAAATATATAATAAATCATATAATTAAAATAACTAACCATAAAATAAAACCTAATAAATAAATCTTAAATTCATTATAATAAGATTTATTTGATTTAGGTAATTTAATTAACTATAAATAAACCCCCTCGGCACCTAAATTCTCTAATCAACCAAAATACGATATTTATTAATAAAAAACCAGTAAGTTATATAAAGGTTGATAATGTAACCCCCCACCCCTCTTTATCATCACTCATAAATAACAGTCGGGTTGGTCACAAGTTTTATTTTTATTCAGGTAATAAACAAATACAGCTCTATGAGAGAATGAGACATAAAGCGCTAGGCGCTGAAATCGTAAACCAACAATTTGAAAAGAACAATTATATATATATATAATTGGCAAAACGGCTTTTATGAACCATAGTATTCCGCCAATGCCCAAACGGCAGGTAATCAACATAATATGAAACATGTGATACCTTCCCGTGCACTTAAATGGCGACTCAAAATACAGTATACAATCTACAGTTAAATTGACCTTCATACAAATGCCATAATAAAAACTGATAGCCAAAACAAAGATCCAGGTACAAATAATAAATCAAGTCGCCACTACCGGCGATTCTCAAATAAGTCGGAACAATAACAATGAGGCCCCAATTAGCTCCCCAAACCGTAATCGAACATAATATAAATAAACAACAAGGGTTCTAACATTGGAACTTATGCCTCAAATGGTTGTACAAATATAAAATACTAGATAGCTGTTGCCCGCGGCTTTGCTCGCGTGGAAGTTGATTATATACAAATACGAAAATATACATATGTATTTACAGATTAATTTAAAATATTACGTTACGTTGATGACCATAACTTGACCTCGGATCAAAAATAATGCAAGTCCGATACAAACTTTCACCCCCTTTTTCATACCTTATTAAATAAAATTTCCAAAATTCCTGAAACACGTATTTATTTGTTTTACGTCAATAACCAAAATACAAAATTTTGTTTATGTAACTTTAAAAATGACGGACTTTCATACATATTATCATACATATTATTATCCCCTATTTTGACCCCTTTCGGGTGGAATTTTCTAAAATCCTTTCTTTGTGGGTGCCTACATAACAAAATGAATATACAGTCCGAATTTCATGCTTGTAGCCTTGATAGTTTGCGCTCGGCGATGATGAATCAGTCAGTCAGTCAGTCAGGACATGTTTTTTTATAAGTATAGATTAAAGTCCATATAAGAGTAAAAATATGCGACTCGCGGCCCCACATTTAACTAACATGCCATGAACTTACAATATATTTAACAATAATACACTATCTTCAAATAAATAACAAGTGATTATAACCTCTCAAATAGTTAAGATTGACAGAACTAAAGTACGACGATATTCGATTTATAACAGACCTAAGATGGCGGTATTCAAACATATAAACCCATCATTACGGCGGATAAAATAGATTGTAAGTTAAATATTACAATAACCAAACGTCTTTCAAAATGATCACAAAACAAAGACAGACACACAATTTGGTCAAACCGTCCAAAGATATCAAACTTATACATGGCTAAAGAGCAAATTTACTGAGATCATGTTGAGTCAATAATTAATTATATTAAATGTTAAAAATCCAGAACGATAATTTTGAAAAAAAAGGAACATTATAGCCAAAGGGAATTTTGAATATTCAGACGTTAACTATCCTCTGACCAGTTCGCTCACCTTGTTATCAGAGTGCAATGTTTGTCTGCATTACAGAACCCTGCTATTATAAACCCGACGACTATGTCATGTGCTCTCGAGGCACGAGAACCAAAGGAGAAGAAGAGGGGTAAGGGGTAGCATGTTTAGAACATGTTCAAACACTCCACGCGCTTTCAAAACACGCGCCGAATAACAGTTATTTGAGTTTCCGGACACTGCCGACAGAGCGCATCTAGTTCGCGCATATCGTTCGTCTTCTTTTCTTGGACGCGGCGAGGAGCGAACCACGACCCCTCTAGCCAGTCCGATATTGACAGTGCCGCGCTGTGTTGGTGGGGTCGTGGCCTTGCCGAGACGCGTCAACTGGGGCCGGAATGGTGAGCCAAACAACCTTTTTAGTTTGTTTGTGTTGTAACAGGGTTACTTACACTGATTTAAATTATAAGTTATAATTAAAGGTAGAAATTATATTGAACCCATAAATCAAAACAACATATACTTATTAGTGAACACATTTTTTAAAATGTTTTAATGTTTAAAAAAAATCGTGTTAAGTAATTATATGTAGTTTTGATTTATGGGGATAGACACACACACACACACACACACACACACACACACACACACACACACATACATACATATATATATATAAATATATAAAAGGGGTCATTCAAATCTCTATATAAAAACCATATACAGGTTGCAGGGCATGATAAAACAAGTATTTCCACGTAATGAACTTGGGGTCGTCGACGTTATGAGACGTCTAAGTTGGTACTGTGTGCACCTAGGGGGATAGGCAAAACATTCATCACGCCACGCAAACCATCACAGACATCCCCACCACTCCCTCCCCTGACCCAAGATGGTGCCAGCGTAGCAGAAATCTCTTATAGGTACTGTACCTGTCATCAGGCAATCCAATGCATTGGGTTAAGGATCACCGGATTCGATTCCTGTAATGGCAGAAAAATGTATCATGGGTGTATTTTTGGGTTTCTCCTTCCACAGTGATGAATTAACGGCCGGAGGCTGGATGTTGTTTCTGTTCTAGATTTAAGTTAGCTTATATTAAGTCGTGTGCTGATATAATCAGTTGGTTCAGAAAGTGCACGTTAAATAACTCAAATAAATGAAAAATATGAAATTCAATGCCTGTTACTAGTAATAATTTACACCACACTCCACTTGTTATGGGCTGAAGATTTAGTGTTGCCTAACCCCAAGGTGCGTAAAGCACCAACTTTGACGTCACGCAGCGCTGTCATTTGGCGTCACTGATCCCAAGTTCATCACGTGGATTTACTTGTCTTGTCACCCCTGTACTGCTTGTGTAATTTTTATACATGGAGATCTGAATAACCCTGTTTATAACTATTGATAAGAAGAACAGTAAAGGAAGAACCAGGATAGAGAAGGTGGTATGGTCACGTGAGAAGAATGGAGAGGGAAAGGATGCTAGGAGGATAGGAGGCAGAGAGGAAGACCAAGGTCACAGAGAAGGAAAGAAAGGAGTAAGGGGAGTGTGGAGGAGAGGACTGGACCAAAGGGGGTGGGTGGGAGGGAGGCTGTAAAGAGGCTTATGTTCCAAACAGACCCAGCCGATAGCTGGAAGCTGTTTATGATGATGATGATGGTGATGATAAAGACATAGGTGCTAATCGCTTGGATAAACGGTGAACATTACGTTAAATATGAATATTGGTGTTTATTTAGAAAGGGAATAACATGGATAATATGTTTTAATTTATAAGGTTGGCCTCTGGTTTAGCGAACTTGTTTTTATCCCATTAGCAATCGTAAAATAGAGCGTATCCTACCAACATAGTACGGAACGGGCTTGTAAAGTAAAGACGTGTTGTAACCCGCATCGGTGGGCATGCGGACTAGATGTAACTCTCGTCTAGTCGTTTCAAATAAGTGAAAAATAACAACCTGAATAAGGGAATCAAACCCGGGACCCATGTATATGTTATCATTTTTCACTTGATTGAATTTGATTTCAGTATCAGTATTTAATTTATTTTGAGCACCACGTCTTACTACCTGTTAAGGTTATACGCGTATGCACTAATTACGCTAATGAGTTAGGGATGAGGAAGGTTGAATTTGAAAGGAAATGTACACGTAAATTTGCGTGGAGGGAGAGAGAAAAATAATTTAGAAAAAAAACCACCCTCAATACATCCGACCGAGATAAGAGTGACGCCTTAGACCATGTGGCCACCGAAGTGGGTCTATATCAGTACTGATCTTGTAGACAATCATCATGTATCAGACTCACTTCGGTGGCCGCATGGTCTATCGCGCGACTTTCAAAATAGACTAAACTTCCGATGACGGTGAGATCGAGGTTCGAATCTCGGTCGGGTGTACTAAGGTTTTACAAAAATTGTTTTCCACTCTCTCTACATGCAAATGCACGTACAATTCCTCTAAATATAACCTTCCTAATCCTCAAAACCATTAATGTAATTAGTACATAGGTGTATAAACCAAATTGGTAGTTAGACTCGGTGCTAAAACTAATATCATTCTGTGATCTAGTCCATTTTGTCGGTGACAGGAAGTCGGTGTTGATTACCAACCGGTTGGACTGAGGTTTTTTTATTTCTACATGTTTTCGAGTTCTTCCTTCACGCAAATGCATGTACATTTACTCTTAATGGTACCTTACTCATCCCTGCCCTGTTAGTATAATTAGATACATATAACCCGCTTAGGTGGCCGCGTGGTCTAAGCCGCTAATCTCGTATTTTACTAGACTACCGAGGACGGTAAGATCGGGGTTCGATCCCAGTTGGGTGCACTAGGTGTGGTTTTTCCTAAATGGCTTTCAACTCTCCCTTCACGCAAATGAGGGCACACTTCCTCTAGATTAATCCTTTTCTAATCTTCAACACACTAGTGTAATTAGTACATAAACGTATAACCCGAAAGGGTTGTAAGACGTGATGCTAAAAAAAGATACATACATCCCGGACGGGGTTATGTGTTCGGAGTTGTTAAGTTTGATGTGTTGGTACCTTGTATTCCGCGGCGTCTCCCAACTGTGTCTTCAGGTCCCTGACTTGGGCCCGCGCGTCCGTTAGCTGTAACTGGAGACGTTCTACTTGCTTTAGCAATTTTTTCACCCTATGGGAAAAATTAGTGATAGATAGTAACTATAGACATTAGCATAATTTTTTTCCCCATAAAACGCATACCCTATTTAATTCTATATTCATCTCTATTTTAATGACCAAGATACAATTGAATATATTTTCGAAATATGATTAACTATTTTTCAATGTGATTTTATTTTATGAAACATTATGAAATTATTCTTAGGTACGTTTGAATATATTAATTATATTCATATTAAATTAGTAAGGAGGAGTATAATAAATATTCTCAAAGAAACGCTCAATACCAAACAGATATATTAAAAATCTTAAATAAAAACTATGAAAAAGGATAGATATTAATAAAAAGAAAGTAAGTTGAAGATAAAAAATGAAGATGAAAAATTGACGAAGGCAACACTTATTAATAACATTTTTTAGTGAATAAATATTCCCTGTTGCCTTCGTAAATTTTTCAGCTTCATTTTTTATCTTCGACTTACTTTCTTTTTATTATATCTATCCTTTTTCATAGTTCTTATTTAAGATTTTCAATATATCTGTTTGGTATTGAGCGTTCCTTTTAGAATATTTACTAATTTGTATTGAAACGTTAACCAATTTTAACAAAAATCTCTCACGTACGTATTTACGTGTTTATATGTTCAGTGCAGATCTCACCTTGATAATTGGACCATATACTACCTACTCCAATAATCAGTTCCCATCCCCTCCAGGCGTCACACTCGCAAAAACTGGACCACCAATGACAGGGAGATCATGGCTCAAATCCCGGGTGGGGTGTACTGTGAAAGTGTTTTTTTCTTAAAAGTTGTTTTCTACTCTTCTTCCACGAAAGTTCGGGTACATTTACTCAAAAATTCAACCTTACTTATCCCTAAAACATTAGTATTTAATCCGAACATAACCAACAGATATTCAGAAAAGAACTGACTTCTGTGAAATAAAGTTTGATGGATTTCTAACCCCGGGAGAATGCGGTTAGTTGGGGCACAATATGGCTGCCAAGCCTTACCATGGAATATATTATTTTAACTTCCCAAAAGTTGCGTCTACTATGTTTGAATTATTTTTAGCATTTTGTTTTTGTTAGGAAAATGCTTTCTAAAATTAACACTTCATTGTTTTAAAGAAAAATTATCGCTAAGCATCTTTCACAATATTTGTATTGATACATTTATTAAAGTAGGACTAACTTATTAGGTAAATATTAAAATAATTGTTAGATTATTTAAAATAAATAGTTTTTTAAAATATTTTGTTTAAATGCTAACAACTAGGACCACCTGGGTTCACCAAACAATATTTATTCTAGGATAATAACTGTAAATTTCATAAATCACAGATGTCTCTCTACAAGAAATAAATACAACGTTAACGTTAACATTAATTCCCACGAAGAAAGGAATCACCTGAGGTTGGCTTCGTCTCTCTCAGTCTCCAGCATACTCTTGACCCGTACATTGTCCTCCTGCAGGGAGAGCTTCCGGCGAAGAAGGTCCAGATGTAGATCTCGCCTCTGCAGCTGTTCCCGCAATGTCCTCACTCGCCTCTGCAGCTGGTACACTGTGGAGGTCTGACACAACATATTACACTACCTCTACCTAGTAATCTGAACCCACAACTGTGAAGGTCCAGATGTAAATATGGCCTCTGCAGCTGTTCTTTCAATGTCCTCACTCGCCTCTGCAGCTGATACACTGTGGAGGTCTGATACAACATATTACACTCACTACCTCTACCTAGTAATCTGAACCCCCAATTGTGAAGGTCCAGATGTAGATCTCGCCTCTGCAGCTGTTATTTCAATTTCCTCACTCGCCTCTGCAGCTGGTACACTGTGGAGGTCTGATACAACATATTACACTCACTACCTCTACCTAGTAATCTGAACCCCCAATTGTGAAGGTCCAGATGTAGATCTCGCCTCTGCAGCTGTTCCGCAATGTCCTCACTCACCTCTGCAGCTGTTCTTTAAATGTCCTCACTCACCTCTGCAGCTGGTACACTGTGGAGGTCTGATACAACATATTACACTCATTCCCTCTACCTAAAAATCTGAACCCACAACTGTGAAGTTTCAGATGTAAATATGGCATCTGCAGCTGTTCTTTAAATGTCTTCATTCACCTCTGCAGCTGGTACACAGTGAACGTTGACACATTATATCTATACATAGAACCCAAGGGTCTGAACCTTGGCTCATATCAAAGTTACGGTTCATATTTAGGTCCATACGGTCTCGGTTGTAATGAGTAATTAATGACCACGGTTCACTGCTTGAAGGATAATCTGGCCCGTGTTCCTGAGATTAGACGAGCTTTCATCGGATGATGCTTCGAGTTTGAGGACTAGAGCTACTCTCATTGTGTTGGGTTTAATAAATGTATGCACTATGGCAGAGATCGTCAGCAACTGGTCAATCGCGATCGATCGGTCGATCTTGCAGTAATTTTCAGTCGATTATGTAGGACCCGCCTCGGTAGCGTAGTTGGCTAACGCGCTAGTCATGTTGAGCTCGACTGCTGAGGACGGGGAGATCGAGGTTCGAATCTCGGTCGGGTGAACTGGGGGGCGGGGGGGGTTCCTAAATGGTTTTCCACTCTCCCTCCACGCAATGTGGGTTCACTTCCTCTAATTCAACCTTCCCATTCTATTAGCGTAATTAGTACTTAAAGCGTATAGCCCGAACGGGTAGTAAGACGCGGTGCTAAATAATAATAAAAAATAGATTATGTAGGCCTTTAAGAAAACTACACTGTCACTAAAAGTCGATCTTCTATCTTTTAAATTAGCCAATTTATCAAGTACTTTCAAACAAAACTTAAGTGTACCCAAAATAACCTTGTTCGGTCATAATAGTTAAGGTTATAAGAACATTAATTAGTGTAGTATTAAAATGTACCTTTTATTTATTCTTTCTAGAAAGGTAGAGACATAAATAGTTAAGGAAGTTTGATTATAAGGAATAAATTAAAGATGTATAAATAACATAAATGAAAGTAGAACGGAGAAAAGATAGTTGATCTCGAGATTTTTGATACGTTTATAGGTCAAACGGGGCCCAAAAAAGTTTGCTGACCCCTGCAATATGGTATAGAATAGAGGATCATGGTACAATCCAATAAGGTAAGACTGCTACTACCTTTCAGGTTTTGAACTAAGCTGTTAACGTGCCTTTATTTGCACAAAGTGCCATTCGTAGAGATAATTTAATACTATAAAATCAACTTTTCCCCATGGGTGTACCCCACCAGATGGGGCGTGCTTATTACTGATATAGCCATCTCGGGCTTGTTCCAAGGGTCATCATGGACCTTGCGGCTTAGCGTGGATACCAGAAGCAATACCCAAAATGGATAGAATTGGCCTATTTGTTCTACGTGATATTCATCACTGTACACTTTTTCTTGCTTGCCTTTCTACTTAAACTTAGGCTGGATTCACGTGTTCTCCGAAAACTCTTCCTCTACGCGAATGTGGGGGAAATTTCTCTAAATTATTCCATTCTCATTCCTTTCCCCTATAGTGTAAATAGCGTATAGACCGAATGGGTAGTAAGACACTGTGCTAAAAAAAACGTGAATATGCAAATAGACTGAACGTTTCGCAAAGAAAAAATAAAAGAAAAGAGAATGGAAAAAATACTATTTAAAAGCTTTGATCAAACAAAGGTATGAAGTCATAGGAGGCGTGTGTTGATGTATCTTTGAATTGTTTGTGTTGTTAGAGAGATAGTATAAAACAATGTATGTTATGTCTTGACGTCCCTAAATTCACCCTCTTTGTGTTCAAGCTATGTGCACACACTAGGGTGACACTATAAGTTTGTGTAGTGCTTTGCAGTGTACTAAAAGCAGAGAACTAAGAAGAGAAAATCAATGAAATCTTAGTTTAATTTTCACTAACAATTACTGTTACTAAAAAAATAAAACGAAAATTAGAACTCAAATAAAAATATGGAATCTGTCTGAATTAGTTTCCGTCTTAAAACTTAAATATAAATTGTGAGGTCCACACATTTTTATTACAAAATATAATATAGTTTTAGAGATTAGTAATCACAAAAGAAAACGTTAGTCAAATTTTTGTGAGAATAAATTTAAGATTGGAGTTGATATTCTTCATATTAGGTATTTCAAATGTGGTAAAATTTTCAGTTTAAGCTTACATTAGGCCAATTTTTTTGTTATTGGCAATGCAACCTTCATTTACCCTGTAAGATTGCCTTACTTTGTATTATTACACTATGGATTAGCTTATAAGATAATGCCATAGTATTCTAGGTCAAGGTAAGACCTTTCATGGCACGCAGTATGTTTCAAAATATAGACAGAATGTATTTACTAAAATGTCTGTGACCGAATATTTTGGATAAAGGGTTACTCGTACATTTCTGATGTAGAAACGGAGCAAAATGTGCGTGTCACGATCAAACTAAGATTTCAGTTTTGTCAGGTTGTAAGCCCTTACTTCTCGCAGGGGTAGCTCGTTGAAGGAGCGCTCTCTTCTTAATCTCGGGTAAGTCCCGTACTTCCACCAGTAGTAATCCACGTACGGAGGAACGTACAAGTACTGTGACAATATCCATGACACATCAATACATAATGTTTGTATGTCAATGTGTGGGTGACTGTGGTACAACTTGGTCATCAGGAAAATAACAGAAGGAACAAAAATGAAAAAGATTTACAAAATATAAAAAAAATTGAATAATTAACACATTTCCAATTCATAATTATTTATTTTGTTTATGGCATTAGCGACTAGAAAGTTCATCACCGCACTTACCAAAGTACGCACACCTACCCAGTCCACCTCATTACACCCTATCCCTATCTTGAGTTAGTTCTATCCAGTCCACCTCATTAAACCGTATTCCTATCTTGAACTAGTTTTATCCAGTCCACCTCATTACACCCTATCCCTATCTTGAGCTAGTTCTATGCAGTCCATCTCATTACACCCTATCCCTATCTTGAGCTGGTTATATCAAGTCCACCTCATTACACCCTATCCCTATCTTGAGCTAGTTTTATCCAGTCCACCTCATTACACCATAACCCTATCTTGAGCTATTTCTATCCAGTCCACCTCATTAAACCGTATTACTATCTTGAGCTAGTTCTATGCAGTCCACCTCATTACACCCTAACCCTATCTTGAACTAGTTTTAACCAGTCCACCTAATTATAACCCTACCCCTATCTTGAGCTAGTTGTATCCAGTCCACCTCATTACACCCTACCCCTATCTTGAGCTAGTTCTATCCAGTCCACCTCATTACACCCAATCTCTTTCAGCTCAATTCTAATGCTATCCTCCCCTCTACGTGTAGGTATTCTATTTAATATTAATTATAATCGTTGTTTGACTGATTTGATGGGCAGTAACTCACAGAGAGCCTGCTATTTTACTTTAGAAAAATAAGTTTTCTTCTAAGGTATTTTTTTAAAATTTGTTAAATAAGTCTAATATCTTTCAATGGACATTAGGTATGTTTGAGTATTGTATTTGGCACAATTATAATAAATATTTTATTTAATGTTCATCTCAATAGACAGTGGATCTGAAAAGAGTTAAATAATTAGAAATAAACAACATACGTTTTTGGGAGTTTACATAATGTAAATTCGAGATGTGCACAAGAAGTTGTTTGGTCTCGTTTGATTAGTTAATTAGGATATAAATTTTCGTTTTCCGTTTTTGACGATATAAAAGTAATACATGTAGGTTTGTGTTATAATTAATGGTTAGGAGTTAGGACTTATAGATAGATACACAACAGCGCTGTGAACATGCGACGAATAAAATCGGACACCGTTGGAACAAGTCGGGAGTTTTTACCTTATCAAGTAGTTTGTCGCTCTCCAGGCGTGCCAACTGTTCGGCTCGTAGCAGAAGAGACTCCGTGTGCAAATCGACACCGACCTCCTTGGACATTTCCTCGATGTTGAGAGCTCTGGCTAGACGTTCTAAGAACGTCATGAACTGCAAAGAAAAAAAGAAAAAAGTTTGTACGTTAAACAATTTTTTCTAACTTTATCATATAGAGGAAGTATTGGAATTGTAAACATTTTCGACATTGGGAAGAAACTAAAGCTTGACGTTACATACGCTCCTGAATGTCCCTCTGTATGTCTGTCTGTCCCTCTGTATGTATGTCTGTCTGTCACTCTGTGCGTATAAACAGAACGAGTAGTAAGACACGAAGCTAAAATAAAGTGCTAGTGCTCTTATGCCAACGGTATGATAAGTATTGTTTTGGTGCCTGCAAATGGAGGAGGGTAGGGAGGGCCATACCGTGTTTTTATCCCTCCTAAGTCCGTCTCTTGTCATTTCTACGGCACTTAGGTCGTTCTCCAGCTTGTGCAGGCGAGATTCTAGAAGAGCTTTTTCCTCTTGAAGGTTCCTCGCTTGATGGCCGGCCTGGTCGGTCATGTCACTCTGACGGTTCAGCTGCTGAGACAAAACCGACACCTTCTCGCGGAGGTTGTCGATTTGCTGGAAATAGTGTCGATATTATGTTAACTGTTAGGCAACGTTTTCTATGGAGTTGAGACATAGGCCCTGAGGGAAAAGGAGATGAAAATATTTTGATAGCTTTGGAGATGCGCTCCTGAAGAAGAAGAGAAAAAATAAAATGGACAGATAGGATGATTAATGAAGAAGTTCTAAGAAGAATCGAAGTATCAATGAAAAGTTAGCTGATTCTAAAAAAAAAAAAGGCGAAATAGAATCTCAATACCAGCCCTTGTCAGGGCCGACAATTAAATATCTGAACAAATCGGCAATTCCTTATGGCTACCTGCTGTCAAGAACTTCATTGCCTTTTTTCTTACATCACACTCTACTTGCTATGCGCTGAAGGTTGATGAGTTGCCTACCCTCCAGGTGCATACAGCGCCAACTTGGACGCCTCGTAACATCACCATTTGACGTCGCCGACCCCAAGTTCATAACGTGTAAATACTTGTCTTGTCAACCGCTATAACCTGTATCATTCTTTTACTCGGATATCGGAATAAACCTGTATATAATTTAGCGTTAATCTGTTAATGAATATACTCTATTATGACAGTGTTACCAGTTTCATAAAATTGGTTGAGATATATAAATAATTGCCTTGAATTTTATATTTGAACAAAAATTACAAAGCATCGGAACTTATGCTAGGCTTTACTATAAACTCCGTGATTTTAACATGCAATGAAGTTGACTTGGAAGATTTTTTTAACCTGATTATGGTTCGTTTATATTTAATATCATGACTGACTTATATGTTTCATACTAAAAGGTTGTGAAGGATATTTTTTATTGTGTTAAAGTTATATATTTAATAATGTAGGGACCTATCTATATAGTCACACGACTGGTATTGGCCCATTCCCCTCCAAAAGCAACCCGTCTGATTCAATATTTTACAGGGTGCTTGGCGGAGTACTTTTAAGTAAATGGGACCAACCGCCGATATTACGTATGAACTAAGGCTAAACATAATTCTTCCTTTTATCTATGCATACCTAATCTAATCTAACCATTAGGCGAACTCTCAATTTTTTTATGGCCTTTCATAACTTAGTCTAACCTTACTATCAGGTAACCTTTCAGTTTGGTAAATCTAATCTAATCTAACTTATCATATTCTGAAAATTGAAAAATGTCACCTGGACACGGGAATCGAACTCGGGACCTTTGTCTTAGTACGCCAATGCTCTAACCACTGAGCTATCCAGGAATAGTCCCGTGCCCAGGGTCATTCTTCACTCATATTTTAAGGCAGAGTCTATAATGGACGTGCGGAAATCGTCGGCTACAAAAGTGTGATTTTATTAAGATCACGAGCTATCAGATAACGCAGCCATCTTCGACTCGGTAGTTGGCTTATTGCTACCACTAGTTTAATTATTATATTTGATTATTAAATATGTGATCCCTTACAATTATAATAATTGTACAAGTGGCAGCATGAAGTCAACTACCAAGTCGAAGATGGCTGCGTTATCTGATAGCTCGTGATCATAATAAAAGAAATCACACATTAGTAGCCGATGATTTACGCACGTCCATCATAGACTCTGCCTTAAAATATGAGTGAAGAATGACGATTCCTGGACAGCTCAGTGGTAGAGCATTGGTGTACTAAGGCAAAGGTTCCGGATTCAATTCCCGTGTCCAGGTGTCATTTTTCAATTTTAAGAATATGATTTCTTGGTGGAGAATTCCTTAATAACAAGCATAAATAATAGCTTCGGCTATTTGATTCTTAACCTAACGTAGCTATCGGACGATGGAAACGCGAGTCAGGAGTAAAGAAACACACTAGGTAGGGTAAGCAGGTGTTATAACAACCACGCCAAACGTCCCTACGACCAGCTTGCTCCAAACGACCGGTGTATTTCAGTTAGAACAATCTCAGCTGGCGCCAGAGGTCCTGCGCGAACCCAACTCACCGAGCTCTGGTCCTTGTTATCCTGCAGGACCTCCCTCAACCTCTCCCTGATACTGGACTCGGTGGACTCCACGAAGCGGGCGGGAGAGCTCAACTGAATCGCAAGGGTTTCCAAAAGATGCCGTAGCTCATTCTGTACCCTCTGAAGTTTCTCGTCCCTAGTCTTCAGGTCCTCTGACATACACGACAACAACATGTATTATAATGAATGTGTATCTTTATTTTAGTGGTAGTTTACTTACGACAGATTATAGAAAATATGACATTTTTCAAAATTGACCTTCAAAGATCGTGTTCAAAATGGGTACCTAGGAATGGTTTTTCATAATAAATAAGAATACGATTTTAGTTTTACAGGTCACAAATAGTTTTAGGGTAGTTTACAAATAACTTTATTTTTAATTTGAAATGTGTTAATAATATTTACACAATTTGGTTTAAAGTTTATAAATCAAGTGTTTTTATTGTGTTGTTTTTTGTGATGTTTGATTCTACTATTAAAACATACTCAACGGCAATTTACTAAGAACTTAATTTTGAACATTTTCTTCGAAGCTATAATATACAATTAGAGAAAGTTTATGCGACTGAGTTGTACCATTAATTTACCTTGAGATCTGAATAGCCCTCCTTGTATATTAGAAAAAAGTTAAAAATTCTGAGAAATTTGTTAAATTCTCGGAAAAGAATTAGAGGTCAGGTACCTTTAGCTTGGAAATGAACTTTAATATATACATTTATCCTGATGTGGATTGTTCAAAGTAAAATCTTCTACTAAAATTAACTTAAAATTTAATCAGTGCACCAAAGTGCTCATATTTTGTACTCATATGTGCACATATAATTATTTTTTGACGTGAGTTCCGAATTAAATTTCCCATGCCATTGGGTGAAAGCTCACACCTCTGAGCTGACATATGGTCGCCTCCTGAACGGCCACGCTGCCCGAGGTCGAAGAAAGACTCCTGTTGGCCAAGGTGAGCTTTTCTCTAAGTTCAGCGAGATCTCTCTCCAAAACTCTCTGCTGCATTTCAAGATTCTCCTTTTCCTACAACAACAACAACAACAACAACAGTGAATATCACATTTGGAGACGTTTATCAGTACATTACATTCAAGGGATTATTGAAGTGTATTACACTCCTAATTATATCATCACATTGCTGTGTCTCTAACTAGTGAGCCATCGCCCAAGAAAGAAATACACCGGTATCTTGTCTTCACAACAAGCCTGTGTTTTCAAGGTTTCCAAGGGAATCATCCAGGATATATCCCTACCTGTCTCAGTCTGTCCAACTCCAGCAAATGAGAAGCCGCTTGTCTCTGTAAAGAGTCCCTATCAGACAGTGCTCTGTCCAGAGCATCCTTGCAGTTCCTCAGCTCTACCTCAACAGAAGACAAGGTCTCGCAGATGTTGCCGGACTTAGACCGCAGGCGACTCGTCTCCTGAAACATATCGTAAATACCGTCCGATTAGGAAAGAAGAAGTTGACTCTTCTTAAATGTCCGTTACGTAAAAATTAACGTTTAAAAAAAATTATTATTAGGGTTTTGTCTTACGACAGCTCTATTCCTTTTGTCAGTGAACCAAGACCACCAATGCACCCTGTTCTTTGCCTCTTCCTTTAGCTCACATAATTTTCTTCTTTCCTTAAATTCATCAAATATTTGAATCCTTCTTCCTAAGCTCTTCTTTCCCTCAACCTTTTCTTCCATGACGTCGTGCAGACCTAAGGATATGTTTGATCCATTTTGCTTTGTACCGAAGGAACACATCCAATGTGTTGATTAGAAAATAAGCTTATTAATTCATTTAATCTCTAAATCAACAGAAACGCCTGGTTAGCTTCCATCTAATGTAGTTCTAATTAGGGTGACCTGGTGGTCTAGGGGTAAGTTGTCAGACTTCTGTGCTAGGGTCCGGGGTTCAATCCTCAGTCCTGGCACAGATTTATCTGATTACCAAACCCTTCCTTCACCTCTTACAAGACGTGTATTAAACACAACTTGTGAATGTAGGTAATGCAAGCCTCCACCATGGTTCGGATTCCACGTTAAACTGTAGGTCCTCCATTTCATATCACAATCAACCTACCATTATACATTAGCGTAAGTGCGTATAACCCGAACGGGTAGTAACACGCGGTGTTAATAATAATAATAGTTCTAATTTTAATGGTTGGTCGTTGTCAAATTTGAATGTAGCTCATACCACAATCCATGTTATAAATTCTAATAGCTATATTTAGAGAAAGTTATTTTGATTAATCATCTCTAAAACACGATTAAAATGGTTTTATTTATCTAAAGGTGGGGCAAAAGAGAGCGGGAATTAAGATGCGTAATTTTGCAGTTTTTAAATTAAAATATTGTTTTTCAAAATTAATACTATTGCTCTAGTTGTCTAGTAGATCCATTTGGTTTAATTTTCTACAGATACTAATCTGGATAGTTCTTGAATATTTGTCATGGGCATGACGGAATTTGAACATGAATTTTTCTCTTCGTTTGGAAAGTTTGTTTTCAAATGTTATGTTCGTGATAAATAATATATATTATTAATAATTTTATTGTATTATTATTTGTATAAAATTCAACTAAACGTACCTACTGGGTATATATTTATTTATTTTGAGCAAAAAAGTGTTTTGATATAAAAATTGCAAAAATATTTATCTCATCCCGCGCTCCTTTAAAGGTGATTGTGACAACTACCTAGCTTATCATGGCCCCCACGAGGGGGTGATTGTGACAACTACCTAGGTTCTCATGGCTCCCACGAGGTGGTGATTGTGACAACTACCTAGCTTATCATGGCCCCCACGAGGGGGTGATTGTGACAACTACCTAGGTTCTCATGGCTCCCACGAGGTGGTGATTGTGACAACTACCTAGCTTATCATGGCCCCCACGAGGGGGTGATTGTGACAACTACCTAGCTTATCATGGCTCCCACGAGGTGGTGATTGTGACAACTACCTAGCTTATCATGGCTCCCACGAGGTGGTGATTGTGACAACTACCTAGTTTATCATGGCTCCCACGAGGTGAGGATTGTGACAACTACCTAGTTTATCATGGGTCCCACGAGGTGGTGATTGTGACAACTACCTAGCTTATCATGGCTCCCACGAGGTGGTGATTGTGACAACTGCCTAGCTTATCATGGCTCCCACGAGGTGGTGATTGTGACAACTACCTATTATATCATGGCTCTCATGAGGTGGTGATTGTGACAACTACCTAGTTTATCATGGCTCGCACGAGGTGGTGATTGTGACAACTACTAGTTTATCATGGCCCCCACGAGGGGGTGATTGTGACAACTACCTAGTTTATCATGGCTCACACGAGGTGGTGATTGTGACAACTACCTAGTTTATCATGGGTCCCACGAGGTGGTGATTGTGACAACTACCTAGCTTATCATGGCTCCCACGAGGTGGTGATTGTGACAACTACCTAGTTTATCATGGCCCCCACGAGGGGGTGATTGTGACAACTACCTAGTTTATCATGGCTCCCATGAGGGGGTGATTGTGACAACTACCTAGTTTATCATGGCTCACACGAGGTGGTGATTGTGACAACTACCTAGTTTATCATGGCTCACACGAGGTGGTGATTGTGACAACTACCTAGCTTATCATGGCTCCCACGAGGTGGTGATTGTGACAACTGCCTAGCTTATCATGGCTCCCACGAGGTGGTGATTGTGACAACTACCTATTTTATCATGGCTCTCATGAGGTGGTGATTGTGACAATTATCTAGTTTATTCTGACTCACACAGCAGTAGTGATTGTGACAACTATCTAGTCTACCCTGGCTCACAAGCAGTATTGATTGTGACAACTATCTAGTCTACCCTGGCTCACACAGCAGTAGGGATTGTGACAACTATCTAGTCTACCCTGGCTCACACAGCAGTAGGGATTGTGACAACTATCTAGTCTACCCTGGCTCACAAGCAGTATTGATTGTGACAACTATCTAATTTATTCTGGCTCACAAGCAGTATTGATTGTGACAACTATCTAGTCTACCCTGGCTCACACAGCAATACTGATTGTGACAATCCCGGCTCTTAATCTCCACCAACTTCAAGCCCCACCTGTACAAGTTCCGAAGCTTTGTGGACCAGTCCTTCAGGTGAACAAACCATGGCCTCACTGTACTCTGCCCCTAAAGCAGAGGACAGCCTTCTCACCAAATCCTCCATGGCTTTCCGATGATTCTCCTTCTGAACTTCTTCAGAGTGACACTCCAGCTCCAACGTACGGACCTGCAAGGCGATAAGAACACTTTGTCAGGAGAATAAGAACGCTTTGACCCGCCTCGGTGGCGTAGTTAGCTAACGCTATAGATTAGTGTTGAGCTAGACTGCAGAGGATGATAAGATCAAGGTTCGAATATCGCTCGGGTGAACTGGGGGTAGTTTTTTATAAATGTATTTACACTCTTCTTCCACGCAAATGTGGATTCGCTTCCTCTATATTCAACCTTCCCAATCCCTAACCCATTAGTCTAATTAGTACTTAAGTATATAATCCTAATGGGTATTAAAGCGTGGTGCTAAATAAAAATTAAAAAAGTAGTGCTTTGTTTTATAGTTTGTAGTTCCAATAGTAAGCGAGTTTGCGCGATCTCTAATAAATTGGTTATTTTCCTAAATTTTATGTGCAATGATCATATTCTAATAACGGCAACGTATGGTTTTATTACAAAAAATTAGTGTTGCTTACTTAAAAAAAACACTATGTTGTAAACATAAAATAAGAAACTAGTTTAGGACAAGCTATGTTGTGTACTATTAACAGCTACATTAAGGTGGAAGTTTAGGGGACACCAGAAAAGATAAATGTGTTTGCAGTTTTTATAGCAAAACTTTTTTTTTTGGCCAAGATAAATAAAATATTGCTTCGGTATAAATATAGGGTTTAAATTTCTTCACATAGTGATATAAACAGATGTTGATTATCTGTCATGAACATGGTGACATTAGATGACAATTTTTTAAATGAAGAGAAAAGTTGTCATTAAATTTTAGGACACCCTTGACAGATATTCAAGGACGGTTGAGGTCACTTTGCGAAGAAAATTAAACTCTATGATTCTACTGGAGACATATTTGATTTATTTTGATAAAAAAAAATGTTGATTAAGAATTTTGAAAACAATTATCTTTTCTCGCGTCCCCTACATTCCCACATTAAGTTCAAAGCGTTCGTGAACCCACTAAGCAAATAATAAAACCTGTTTCATTAAGTGTTCGATCCATATGCAAAACTACATTCTCTTTACTTTATTTTATCAATACATGTCTACATAATATTTAGGGGAAAGTCTATAATTTAATCGGGTGACCTGGTTTTCTAGGGGTAAGGTGTCGGACCCCTCTGCTGGGGTCCGTGGTTCAATCCTCGGTCCCGGCACAGATTTATCTGATTGCCAAACCCTTCCTTCACCTCTGACAAGACATCTTGTGAATGTGGGGAATGCCAGGCTTCCACCGTGGTTCGGATTCCACGTTAAACTGTAGGTCCTCCATTTCATCTCACATTCACCCTACCATTACACACTAGCGTAAGTGCGTACAACCCGAACGGGTAGTAAGACGCGGTGCTAATAATAATAATAATAATATATTCGAATGTACAAGTTGATTAAAATTAGAAATAATGCTATAAATTACAATCTTTTTAAATAAATGTGTCTCGAATAGTTTTTTTAAAGTACTTTTATTTTAAAGCATGGAAAAATATAGTTTTGCATTTCGACCATTCACACTTCTCTATTCTAAATATATGTCTTTTGAACACACCTTATCGCGTAGCTTCAGTCCACGAGTTCAACAAATAAACAAATACATATAAATACAGCTAAAGTATAAATATTGCATATGATTGTGTATACACATACACGTACATGACATCTATGTTTTCACCTGGAAATAAGGTTTAGATATGAATAGGTTTTGATTCTTACGTTGTGGTGAAATTTAATAACACGATCCAAATGGATATTGTTTATTGTATACCTTCACAATTATATGTCATTAAATAGATTAGAATTAATACTTTACCTATTAAGTCGTTTGCCACTTATTTATCTGTAATAAGTGCTACGTATTTATTTTCTGTCTCGGAAACGATCCTCGATTATTCAGTAATCCATAGTTAGATTTCAATATTAAAATAAACATAAATCTAAAGTATACGCAAACACAGAATATCAACCACGGATATAGGTGTTAACTAACACCCAAAAAACAGATTTCCGATTACGCTTCTTAAGTCTAGCACACACTAGGACACATTGTTTGCAAACAATTTGGAAACATTCAGAATCAGTTTGGAAACAAATAGTCGTGGTTTTCCAAGAAGGAAACATGTTTTTAGTCATCCATTTCAAATGGGTTACAAGAAACAATGTTTGCGTGTCAGGACGTGTTTGTCAATATTGTCGACAACAAACAACGTGGACCAGTTTGCTTCTGTTGTTCCGAGAGATAACATCAGTTCATGGTTTGTCATTTGTCATGCCGTGATCAACCGAAAATACAAAGGAACTTATAGAGATATTCCATACAAAAACATTGTTGTGGGATGTGACGTCAGTGGACTATAAAAATTCGGGATGTTTATAATGAAATAGGTAAAAAGTACTCAGTTGGTCCGAATGAATTGGAAAAAGAAGTTAAAGGTCCTTCGTGTGCGAATTTGAATAAGGAAACAATGTTTCATCATCGTAGTCTGGAAGTGAAACAATGTACTGTAACTGTTTCCAATGCTTGCCAAACTGTTTATATATACTAGAAACAGTTTACAAACTGTTGTCAAACATGGGAAACTATTTATGATCAAAGTTGGCAAACAATAATTCCAAGTGCGTACTAGGCTTTACATATTCAATATCTGGATCACTTTCTCGTCTCCTCATTGGGTGATCAGTCTGTTAAAAGTATTACGTAAAGCAATATGAATAAGAAGTTAAAATTATCTCGAGATTATGAGTTAATTAATATGTGATAAACATTGTTTGTTGATCATGAATGATATTTTTGAAATTATTCTGATTATATTGAGTATATTGTGAGTAGTACAGCTTTAATTATTATTAAAAACATTACGTTTGAACCCAAAATAAATCTCAATCAAACTGTATTGTTTGAATATTAAGGAAATAAATAGAACTAGTGTTGGGAATCAGGGGTTCAATCCTCGGTATCGGCACAGATTTATCTGATTACCAAACCCTTCCTTCACCTCGACAAGACGTGTATTAATCACAACTTGTGAATGTGTGGAACGCCAGGCCTCCACCGTGGTTCGGATCACACGTTAAACTGTAGGTCCTCCATTTCATCTCACAATCACCCTAATATTACACATTAGAGTAAGTGCGTACAACCCGAACGGGTAGTAAGACGCGGTGATGATAATAATAATAATATAAATAAATAAAATTAGCATTTGCTTGAATTACTGTAATAGGATTTGAATATCTGCTCAGATAGTTTTTTTTAATCATAGTATAGTCATATCTTTATAAATTTTATGAATATATTTGTGTAAAAATGCACGTAGTTAATTCCTCCCAGAAAATAATATACAGACGACATTAACAATGTATCCCTTACTTTGAACTACGTCTTACTGTAGATGCCTGTTATCAAAAGAATGAAAGAGTGTCCACTTACTGTGAACTACGTCTTACTGTAGATGCCTGTTATCAAAAGAATGAAAGAGTGTCCACTTACTGTGAACTACGTCTTACTGTAGATGCCTGTTATCAAAAGAATGAAAGAGTGTCCACTTACTGTGAACTACGTCTTACTGTAGATGACTGTTATCAAAAGAATGAAAGAGTGTCCACTTACTTTTTTCTCCAATGTCTTGACCTTCTCTTCCTGATAATGGTTCTCTCGTTGCAAGGTCTGTAGGGCCATCTCGGCTCGTCCTTGGGACGAGCTAAGAGTCCTTTCCTTGTCCTCAAGTTCCTATATAAAAAAAAAGAAAACATGAATGTTTAGTAACGTTCATTTAATATAACCGTCTTGATATTACTTTGATATTATTGTTTAAGGATTAATAATAGATTTTCTGAATAGTTGGAATTGCATAGGAGTGACAAAAACTATGTATATGTATAAATATATCACTCCCACCCAATTATTTTCGTAAAATGGAAAAAAAAAGTATATTTTTATTGATAAAAAAACTCAAATTTGATAGTGAACTGTGAGAAACAGTGATAATAAATTATTGATATTTAAAAGTTGTGGACAACCTAATGTGTTAAAGGCTAAATGTCTACTTGATGTTACATGGGGTGGGGGGAGGGAGAAGGGGAGGTTAAAAAAAAGGTAAGAAAAAAGTGTTACGTGGTTTATGTATACCCCCTTAAGTCCTGTGTTGATATAATCAGTCGGTTTGGAAAGTGAACGTTAAATACCTCAAATAGAAAAAAAATTAAACTTGCACACATTGTCTCCTCACATACAGTAGCCCCATGGCTTCTTTGGTGCTGACTAACAGCTAGGCTTTGAAAAGTTACCAGACCAAATTATGAATCCCTACGCCGAACCATATGATCTTCAAAAACATGTGTTTAGCAGCTGTCACTTCTGACAGTCAACATTTATGTATATACCTAAATGTTGACTGTCAGAAGTCAGCTATGAGATGTCAGTCAGCACCAAAGAAGCCATGGGGCTACTGTACCATTCCATTTTCTCTCGGTTAGTCAAAAAAAGCTTCTGCCCCAATTAGTTTGGGTTAACGAGGCTCTACTGTTCAGGATAGTTAACAATAATTGCACTGTTATACATATGACTTTAATTTATAATCCATTAGGTGTCTCCCAGGTATTCCAAAATGATTTATTAAAACTGTTTACAGTCAGCCATTAGTTTAGGGAGCAAATTATCTTCTTTTTTAATGTTCTCACCTGGATTCTTTTCCTTAGAGAGGCGATTATCGCATTTTGTCTGGCACTTTGTTCTTTGAGCTGTTCGGTTTCCACTTGTAGTTCTAAGGATTTCTGTTCGCGACTGCGCAGTTGTCCTTTCATATCTTGCAGCTGAATATATTTCGAGACACAAATTATTCTTCCCACTCTCGATTAGAACAACATATTCAAAACAAAGCAACAAACAATTTAAAAAACTAAATAATGCAAATAAACTAACCAAAACTCAGTCTATATTAATGAAATTATATCAACTTTAGGGATGTATTGGTCGAATATATCACCCAAACTGAGACGTTAATGGGCGAATGAACTTTATAAATATTTATTTCTTCCCTGACGCTAATGGAATATAGGGGAAGAAGGTATAATTTTTAAAAGGACGTACCAACATTTTCATGTAAGGAGATTATGAAACCATTTAGTAAATAAAGTCTCAGCACACCCAACCGGGATTAGAACCCCCGATATCCCTGTCACTGGAAATCCTAATACAACACGAAAATGACGTGTCATATACAACCACAAATGAAGGTGTCTGAGCAAAAACATGATAACCCTCACAGATTTAGAGAGATATTTTCACTATTAAAACGTCTATAAAATCTGTAAATCTATCTATAAAAAATAAGAAAAATATTCGTTGATATTATCTATCGTCTAGGTCTTGAAAACAACTTTTAATTCAAGAGTTAAACCACCAGAAATCCGTGCTGAAACAATTTTTCATAAAATGAGGGTTATCGTGTTTTTTCCCGACCCCCTCAAATGTGGGTTATATTTTTACTAAGCTTACCCAGTGGCGCAAATAATTTTAATAAAAACTTGAAACATTTGGGTTAGAAACATAGCATAGAGCACTTATGGTGGGGGTGTAGGGAGCAAAAGTAAAGGACATTATTTTACATTTTTCATATCAACGGTTTACTTGGTCAAAATAAATCAAATTTTGCTCCAGTAGAAACATATAGTTTAATTGGCATCATAATAGCTAGATCAACCGTTGTTGACTATCTGTCAAGGGTGTCCTGGAATTTAATGACTACTTTTTCTCTTCATTTAAAAAGTTTGTCATCTAATGCTGCTATGTTCATGAGAGGTTTTCAACAACTGTTGATATCAACTTATGAAGGAAATTCTACTGGAAATGTTTTATTTATTTTGGCAAAAAAAAAAAAAGTTTGGTTATTATAAGTAAAAATAAAAAAACAACCTTTTCTTGCGTCCCATCGTAAGCGTAAACTGATGATACAAATTAACGTGTAAATTTTACAAACGAGGACCTGCAGGACAAACAAAGTGTACATTTCCGTGTGAGCCACTAAACTTAACATACAAAGAGTGAACAAATTATACGGTGACCTAATAAGGTGTCTGAACTTCTGTGCTGGGGGTCCGGGGTTCAATCCTCGGTCCCGCCACAGATTTATCTGATTACCAAAATCCCTCCTTCACTTCTGACAAGACGTGTATTAATCTCAACTTTTGAATATGAGGAATGCCAGGCCTCCACCGTGGTTCGGATTCCACGTTAAACTGTAGGTCATCCATTTCATCTCACAATCACCCTACTATTACACACTAGCGTAAGAGCGTAGGGGTCTAAACGGGTAGTAAGACGTGGTGCTAATAATAATAATTACCTCTTGAAGAAGCCTGTCTCTCTTGTACTGTAGGGCAGCAAGCTCACTCCGCAGTGACGTCGCCATGTCGTGCGACATATCCTCTTCCTGGTCCACCTAAGAACATTATCTTATTGCAGGAAGGACGAGAATAACTTTTAACATAAAAAACAAACACTTAGTTTTGTTGGAACATTTGAAAAATTGCTTTGGGAACTTTTTTTTATTGCTTTTAATTAGAGGTCCGGGTTTCAATCCTCGGTCACACCACATATTTATCTGATCACCAGACCCTTCCTTCACCTCTGACAAGACATCTTGTGAATGTGGGAATGCCAGGCCTCCACCGTGGTTCGGATTCCACGTTAAACTGTAGGTCCTTCCATTTCATCTCACAATCACCCTACCATCACACATTAGCGTAAGTGCGTATGACCCGAACGGGTAGTAAGACGTGGTGCTAATAATAATAATAATAATAATAATAATAATAATAATAGTAATAATTATTAATAATAATATTTAATTAGAGGTCTCGAGTTGAAAAAAAAGTATAACGTAGTTCATTCATTTGAGTTTAAATGTTCCGTTCTGGATACGTTAACTATTTTTAGATTAGTTACAAATACATTTTTCTAGAGTTCTAGTTCAATGCACATTAGTTTTAACTTCTATTATAACGTTAAGACTGATTGTTATAACGCTTCTAAAAATATCTTTTTTTTTACTGGAATACAGGGGTTGATGTGTCTTAAGTCACTTAAATTTGTGCTTATTGTTTATTACTAACGATTATTTTTGTCTTTTATACTGTGGTCAAATTCAGTGAATATCCGTAAAAAGGATACGCTCACCAAAAAATTACATCTACCTAGTTAACTAACTAAAACTTAGATTTATTTAAAACATGAATAAGTATGGACTTTGGGTATTTATTAAATTAAAAAATAGATGATTAAAAACGCTTTTAGTATCATTTAAGTTAATTTTTCCTTTTTTTTTCTCTCTCACAAATACATTATTAGATCTGTATCACGGAGGGATTTGTGTTAACAAACCTATTTTAAACGTTTATTGATTAACTAACACAGTTAAACATTTGAAGCAATTATTTGGTTCCACGCCATTTCATTGGCCGACCTGTAGCTGACGTCACAATTGTGTTCGTGCCTTAGAGGCTCTCAAAAAGTAACTGGTACATTAATAGAATCACATTCAATGCGAACACAATTCCAAATTCAAATATTGGAAAGATGTAACATTTTAAAATATGTTGTACCTTTCTTCAACTAACACTGAAAAAAAGGGGGGGGGGTCACAACGCACAATTAATAAAATGAAGGGGCTTAAAGTTTAAAACAGCTAGGTGGTGAGAAAAATTCTATTTTGGTGGCCACATGGTCTAAGGCTTCACTCTCGCAATATATTGCCGATGACAGATTGGGGCTCAAATCCTGCTATGGTGTACTGAAGGTGGTTTTACCTAAATACTGGTACACTTCCACTAAATTCAACCTTCCTCATACCTAACTCATCAGCGTAATTAGTACATATACATCTAACCTGTACAGGTTGTAAGACGCGGTGCTAAAGATAAATATTGTCTAAAAAAACACTTTTTGCTATAAAAACTGCACAAATGTTGAAATTGACTTGCGTTCCTTTTCACTCCCCTCCCCCCACACTTAAACAAAGGCAATTTAAAAACAACACAATGTTTAGTTATACTCAACTGATGACGTATAGCAAGAACGTGGTAAGAAGACCAGAATCTGACAGTACAAAAGCTACTAAAACTACCTTTATTTGTTCATAAGTCAACTCATGCGGTCTTCAGATATAGATTATTTATGGCTATAAAATTATACAAATAATATAGTCAAATGTAATCACTGTTGACAATAAAAAAAGTTTTGTTATTTCTATTCAGTCCCTTTTTTTTCTAAACCACGTTCTTATTTATTTTACTATAGGTATACCTGTTAAAAAGTTTCGTTACTCGGTGCGTGGTACGAGATGTTACGATATTGTTGGAATGTGCGTGTCTTCAAGGTTACATCCATTTTTAAAATAAAAGACGCATTCTGTATGGAATCTTCTTAACGACTCTGTTTGATGGATCAAGCCAGCGGCAAAGAAATGGCCTTTTGATCGAGGTGGTAGCTGGCTAATTGATCTATTATTCAAAATGAGATTTTTAGAAACGGTTTATATCCATGCGAACATTTACTTTATTTATTTTGTAAGCCTGTTGTAAGAACAAATCGATGCCATACGGATTAGTTACTACGGGTTATTAGTTTTGATTAAATGTTCGTGTACATTTATATTTCTAATATATCTTGAGTGTGATATAAATATTTGTATATTTTAATGTTTTATTAATCAAATATAGCTCTAATTATTCATTCCAGTCTAGTTTCGAGATTCTTGTTCTGTATCACTATAGGATTAAACTACACGTTGTGTTCGTATTTGGTCGCCACCCGGAAGGACTGACCTATTACCACGGCCATCTTCAACCCCCGGTGTCAAAAGAGTTCGCACGGACGTCGCCAAGAGAACCGCCTGTTCCTGGCGGTCCTTAAACTGATCTCTTTGGGGGAAACCCCCAATACCGCACACAGGAACTGGGTCAGCCACCACGTGGTCACGGCTCTGCCCCTCACCTGGTGGTACGAGAGGGGGGTGGGGGAGAGAGAAACAACCCCATCACCCCTTTCCTGAAGGGGGTTTTCGAGTTAGTTGAAAAAGAATGTATGATAAATGGCATTGAACGGTCACTTTGTTCGTGTTTTCCGGTGGATTCCGTGTGGGGTCGACACAGATGTTTACGATAAGTATAATTTTTACACCTCGCGATAGAGATTCCATTCCCCCCCCACCCTTCAGGTGTTAATGTGTTTAAATAGTGTAGACCGGTTCAGTTGTATAGGTATGAGTGAGTTTGAGCCAGATCCGAGAGATCACGGTTTGATTTTGGGGTGGATGCTTTAGACTCTAGAGGAGTTATTTCACGATGTTTTATTAATGCCTATTTCTAGGAGAATGCTGCTGTTAAAGTCACTTATAGACAGAACACTTAATTAGGCTACACTATTGCAGTAAAGCATATTACTACTAGAAGTACTCGTAGTAACACAATCCGGGAATATTAACATTTAGTGGCCATACTTTTAAAATACCTCTTTTGTACGAGAACAATCTCTTAAGAGCTTTTTAACCCCACGGATTTTATAATGTTTCATCAGTTATAGTTATTAGGTATCAATATTCAAACTTACTTTGTTTAGTTTAAAAAAAAAAGAATACTGTACTGTAAAACATAATAGCTCATATTGTTTTTCTCAAATCATTAGTTTTGTCATTTAAAATTTTATAAAATAACTCTTCAGTTATTCAAGATCAACTAATTTAAAAACTAAAATCAACGAATCGTACTAGGGGAAACCACGTTCCTTGACTCATTTATTTTGATAATAATGTACAAATTTTTATTCTTCTCATGAAGATATTTTAATACAATTTTATTGAAATCAAATTAAAAACTTATAATGATTGTCTACACGAGCACATTAAGAAATTTTTTATTAATATTAACGTAATATATATATATAGTAGGCTCTATTTATAATAAATACGATTGTTAGTCTATATGTCTCTTTTTTAGAATCTTATTTATATGGCACATTTCCTTACTTCATTGATAATAAATTAATTAAAAAGATAAGGGGGAAAAAAGATTTAAAAAACTTTATCGGTTGTTTTTGATCACCCTTCCGAATCTGCCGCCATAGACAACTGACTACCCTTCACCCTCCACCCACCTCTGTAGTCAGACCTGAATATTTATCAATTTCAGCTTCAATAATAAATAGTAAGAAAACATCCTCATGAAAAATATTTACACCCACTTGGGTGACCGCATGGTCTAACGCGCTAACCTCGCAATATAGTGTCTGATCAGCGTAGGAATTGTTTTCTGAAAGGCCTTTTTCCCTATCAGAAACTATTATATAGCAGGATATTGGTAGGAAAAATGACCTTTTAGAGAGTAATTCCTACCGTGAATGGAGTATACTAGATTGCCAATGACGGGGAGATCAAGGTTCAAATATAGGTCGGGTGTATTGAGTGTGTTTTTTCTAAACGGTTTTCCACTTACCCTTCATGCAAATGCGGGACTTTTCCTCTAAATATAGTTTTCCTCATCCCTAAAACCATTAGCGTAATTAGTTAATAAGCGTGTAACCTAAATGGGTAGTAAGACGCGGTGCTGATAAAATATGTATATATTGAAAGCCAAAATACACATTTTATGCTCAACATTTTTATTTTTATATTGTTTCTCTACATTACAGGATAAAATATTTTGGTAATTGAATAACACTCCTCCCCTCACGAGGCATGACGGTGATACTGACATTGTGCTCGTGTGAACACGGCCTCACTAGAGTCCCTGTCTCATCATACTCCAGATAACCACGTGACAATCCCCCCTCCCCCACCGAGGTATGACGTGTACTGACATTGTGCTCGTGTGAACACGGCCTCAGAGAAAGTTCCTGTTGCGAGGTGCTGACAAGTGAATGACTGGGGGTCCTAATATCGACCTTGGGGTGATGTACTGGCAAGGTACTGCTTGGCACGGAGAGAGAAAAGGTGAGAGGAAGAGTCTGTAAACAAACTTCACGCACCTACATCAAGCGTGAACACGCATCGCGACGCATCAATAGCACCTTAACAGGCCCTTAAACTAATAAGGATCGAGGGAGCCTACATTTGATCCCGGTGTGTGTTATATAATATTTATTTGACATTGCATCTTACTACCCATCCGGACTAGCCATATATTTAGACTGTTGGCCCAAGCAGGTGAACATGTGGACTGAATGTCAAGCTCATCTAGTCTTGGTTTTAAAGTGACTGATAGTCGGGCTCGAATCCTTGACGGTGTAGTAGGTTTTATTTTTCCATCTAATTATTTTCCCACACTCTCTCCCGCGTAGAAATGGATGTTTTTTTCTTTAAAGTATATCTTTCTCACCTCTGTTCTATTAGTATGAATACATGCGTATTACCCGTACGGGTAATAAAACAGGGTGCCTAAAAATAAACACTGTTGGGTTAGGGACGAGGAAGATAAAATTTAGAAGAAATATAATCAACTCTTCGTAGAGGACGGAGTGGAAAAACATCTTGGTAGCCTCGATAGAGATTCGAACCCAGCCTTACTATCATCGTAGAAAAAATCAGAGGAGACGGATGCCTTGGTCCACATGTCCACAATGTATACCATTCATTGATATTATGGCTACAGTTACTGTATTTAAAAACTATGAACCACTTTGTTGTCAGAATGGTCTAAAAGCATCACTTTCACAATAGACTGGACTGTCCATGATAGGGAGGTCGGGGTTCATATCTTGGTTGGGTGTACTGATGAGGATTTATAGTAAATCATATTCTATAATTTTGTTTTTGCAGCGCGTCTTACTATCATTCGGGCTATGCACATTTTAATCAAGGCAGTGAGTAAGAGATGAGGAAGATATAATTTAGAGAAAATGTAACTGCATTTGAGTGAATTACACCTTCTGTAATTTGAACCCTAACACCCCGCCACCCCCTTCGCCCGACACTGAAACTAGACCAGGAGACCCCGACGTTTATTCCGCGAGCACACCGATGTATTTTTATTTATTTAGAACCACGTCTTACTACCCGTTCGGGTTATACGCACACCGATGTAGGTCTATGTATTTAAAATCATTAATATATATTTTTAAAATTTTGATTTTTTTCCCCCCCAGCAAATGCTCCTTTGGGTTAGCGAAATACTCAAATCAGTATTTACTAAATTATATAAATAAAAATTCCAACAATCAAGTATTTATAATAAAATAATTTTTATCAAAGTATAAAACTGTTCTAAGTGTTTTGTTATTCAAAATTATATATACATTAAAACTAACCTTTTTATTTTTCGTGTACAGATATGACTTCAGGACGAATAGTGATATAAAAGTTATACAGACAAACGGACCAGTCGGAGGTTTTTCGCAAGCTTTGAGTTGTCGAACCCTGGAGTAAACTAATAACTAAAATAATACTATTGCGCGTCTATAGGTAGCAGCAATCGTAGCTGTGGAAAGATTAGCCTGTACTTATTAACCGCTACCCAGGAGACGCCCGAATGTAGGCTACTAGCCGTACATCTTTTCCGTGGGGACTCTCTCTATTCATGTCCTAATGAGATGAGGGCAGGCGCGGATACAGGGGGGGGGGGGGGGTCAAAGGGTCAGCTGACCCCCCTGTGGTGTTAAGAAAATTAATTTAAAAAATGTATATTTGGAAAGAAAATACCAAAAAATTAAACCATACAAGTTTTTATCTTTCCTAGGGATGTGCGAATGTTCTTTTAGTCTCAGGTGAAGCAAAGATTGAAGCATGCCAAGAAAGGTTGAAGCTGAAACCAAATACAGCTTTTGTTTTTATCAAATAACACTATTATTAATTTTTAAATTATCTACTAATACTTCTAAATAAAGAGAAAGTTTAGTAGGGGAAAAACACACTATATTATATTATTTTTATGCTGACATATCTGAGTTTATTCCTGCTTGCGTTATAGGTAGATATAATTCAATATCAAGTTAGTGTTAAAATACTTTTTATTGCTGTTATGTGATTAATTTAATTTATTTAAATGGGTAGTAATTAGTTATTTTCAAATATTTTCGTTATTTATAGAGGTTTTATTATAACTTCAAAACTTCTCAAGATGCTAAGGTTATAGTGGTTGTCGAAGTGACGAAGTCGAATCGAAGGTGACTTAGGCTTCAACTTTGACTTTGACACTTCGAAGATTTGCACACCCCTACTGAATTCCTAGTGGAGGCTTTTCACCTCATACACCTGTCTTCAACACAAGTAATGGACCGAGTTAAAGAGGGGTGGAGTGTGCTATTTTTAGAAAGACTTACCCCCTTCAGGTGAAAAGTACGCTAATATGTTTCAAACCAGTCAGAGGTAGCTGGAAATATTTACTTTTAGTATACCGGAGCGATTCGTTCGAGTGGCCTTAGACGTGGAACATTTTACGTGTGTGTTTCGTTTTGTTAATGCTTATGTGTAATAAAGTGTAATTTATAAATATTTCAGTCTCTTTGTAATTATAATGACCTATGATGGTTTTATTTACTCTTAGTAAACTGTGAGAGTGATATTTGTGTTTTGTTTTTTATGGTTATTGTGCTACTGCCTATTGTCATTGTGATACTGTGACTTTGATACTTCCTCCTGCTATTCAATTTTGTGATAAATTATTGTCTTTGCTAGTTATGTGATTTGAATGCAAGTATTGATATTATAATGTCAAAAAGAAAGGGACAGACAGATTTATTTTGTTTTTTCAAGAAAAAAAATCCTGAATCAACAGGAAACGAAACTGTGGATTTAATTGAAAATAGTGCGTCAGTGAACTTTATTTGTGACTCACCCTCAACCAGTGGAACTAATTCAAATACTAAAATCTCTATAGAAAATGTAGGACCAGAAAAATTTGATATTGGCAACTTTGTTGGAGCTGAAACTATTTCCGATGACTTAAAATACCACATGCTAGTAGAATCGTGGACTCCACCACTAAGCTACAAGTTCCCTAATGTTGTTCAGTCAGGAGGTATTAGACATTTTCAAAGATCATGGCTGGACAAGTTTGTTTGGTTGACGTACAGTTCTAAGGACAATGGCGCTTATTGTATTGCATGTGTACTTTTTGGATCAAAGGAAGGAGGTAGGAGTATAATATCTCTCGGAAGCTTTGTACGGACTCCGTTTCTAAACTACAAAAAAGGAAATGAAATGCTTTGCGGACATGCCTCCAATGAATATCATAAAACAGCAATTATAAGATGTTTTGAATTTAAGAATTCATTTGAAAACAGGACACAATCAGTTGAAGTCAGACTAAATTGTGAAGTGAAAACAAGAATTGAAGAAAATCGAGCACGTTTGATACCCATGATAAAGACAGTTATACTATGTGGCCGACAAAACTTTCCCCTAAGAGGTCATCGTGATGATGGAGAGCTTAGCGAAAACGACAGCACAGAAAATGAGGGAAACTTCCGAGCACTTTTAAGATTCCGTATTGATGCCGGTGATAGTGATTTAAAGAATCACATAAAAACAGCACCCATAATTGCAACATTTATTAGTAAAACAACTCAGAACGAATTAATTGAAGCTTGTGGAGAAGTTATCCTTAGTAAAGTTGTTAAGTATTTTAAATCAGGGCAATTTTTTTCGGTACTAGCAGATGAAACAACGGATGTTGGAACAGTTGAACATATGAGTCTTTATGTTAGATTTCTGGACATACTTTCACTCAAAATTCGAGAAGAATTCTTAGGTTTTGTGGAAGCGAGAAATCTCAGTGGCGAGGCTCTCACAAACTTACTTCTTGAAAAATTAAACAATTTGGGACTTAAAATTGAGAACCTGCGTGGTCAAGGGTACGATGGAGGGTCTAACATGTCTGGTAAAATCAAAGGTGTGCAAGCTCGTATTAGAGAAAAGTAGCCTCTTGCTATATATATGCACTGTGACAAATGAAGGGCGGGGGTCCTAAAAATCCCACCTTGGGGGGAGTAGGCAAGGTTTCTGTTGGCCCCGGAAAGAAAAGGTGGAAAGGGAAAGGCTTAAAAAAAACTTCACGCACCTAAAAATCAAGCGGGAAAAACGCCAAAACGCGACGCAAACAATAGCCCCCTTAACAGGCCCTTTAAAATAAAAAGGGGTCGAGGAGCCCCCACCTTTTTATCCCGGGGGTGTGTTTATATAATATTTATTTGAAAATTGCATTCCCTTTCTACCCCTCCGGAACCCAGCCATAAATTTTTGACTGTTGGGGCCCCAAAACAGGTGAACATGGGACTAATGCCAAACTCCCTTTTAGTCTTGGTTTTTAAAGGGGACTGATAGGTTTGGGGTCGAATCCTTTTACGGTGTAAAGGTTTTAATTTTCCAACTAATTTAAAATTTTTCCCCCCACTCCTCCCCCTAAAAAATGGATGTTTTTTTTCCTTTTAAAATAAAAATTTTTTTCCCCACCTCTGTTCATTAGTTTTAATACATGCTTTTTTACCCGTACGGGGAAAAAAAAAGGGTGCCTAAAAATAAACACTGTTGGGTTAGGGACGAGGAAGATAAAATTTAGAAGAAATATAATCAACTCTTCGTAGAGGACGGAGTGGAAAAACATCTTGGTAGCCTCGATAGAGATTCGAAACCCAGCCTTACTATCATCGTAGAAAAAAATCAGAGGAGACGGATGCCTTGGTCCACATGTCCACAATGTATACCATTCATTGATATTATGGCTACAGTTACTGTATTTAAAAACTATGAACCACTTTGTTGTCAGAATGGTCTAAAAGCATCACTTTCACAATAGACTGGACTGTCCATGATAGGGAGGTCGGGGTTCATATCTTGGTTGGGTTACTGATGAGGATTTATAGTAAATCATATTCTATAATTTTGTTTTTGCAGCGCGTCTTACTATCATTCGGGCTATGCACATTTTAATCAAGGCAGTGAGTAAGAGATGAGGAAGATATAATTTAGAGAAAATGTAACTGCATTTGAGTGAATTACACCTTCTGTAATTTGAACCCTAACACCCCGCCACCCCCTTCGCCCGACACTGAAACTAGACCAGGAGACCCCGACGTTTATTCCGCGAGCACACCGATGTATTTTTATTTATTTAGAACCACGTCTTACTACCCGTTCGGGTTATACGCACACCGATGTAGGTCTATGTATTTAAAATCATTAATATATATTTTTAAAATTTTGATTTTTTTCCCCCCCAGCAAATGCTCCTTTGGGTTAGCGAAATACTCAAATCAGTATTTACTAAATTATATAAATAAAAATTCCAACAATCAAGTATTTATAATAAAATAATTTTTATCAAAGTATAAAACTGTTCTAAGTGTTTTGTTATTCAAAATTATATATACATTAAAACTAACCTTTTTATTTTTCGTGTACAGATATGACTTCAGGACGAATAGTGATATAAAAGTTATACAGACAAACGGACCAGTCGGAGGTTTTTCGCAAGCTTTGAGTTGTCGAACCCTGGAGTAAACTAATAACTAAAATAATACTATTGCGCGTCTATAGGTAGCAGCAATCGTAGCTGTGGAAAGATTAGCCTGTACTTATTAACCGCTACCCAGGAGCGCCCGAATGTAGGCTACTAGCCGTACATCTTTTCCGTGGGGACTCTCTCTATTCATGTCCTAATGAGATGAGGGCAGGCGCGGATACAGGGGGGGGGGGGGGTCAAAGGGTCAGCTGACCCCCCTGTGGTGTTAAGAAAATTAATTTAAAAAATGTATATTTGGAAAGAAAATACCAAAAAATTAAACCATACAAGTTTTTATCTTTCCTAGGGATGTGCGAATGTTCTTTTAGTCTCAGGTGAAGCAAAGATTGAAGCATGCCAAGAAAGGTTGAAGCTGAAACCAAATACAGCTTTTTGTTTTTATCAAATAACACTATTATTAATTTTTAAATTATCTACTAATACTTCTAAATAAAGAGAAAGTTTAGTAGGGGAAAAACACACTATATTATATTATTTTTATGCTGACATATCTGAGTTTATTCCTGCTTGCGTTATAGGTAGATATAATTCAATATCAAGTTAGTGTTAAAATACTTTTTATTGCTGTTATGTGATTAATTTAATTTATTTAAATGGGTAGTAATTAGTTATTTTCAAATATTTTCGTTATTTATAGAGGTTTTATTATAACTTCAAAACTTCTCAAGATGCTAAGGTTATAGTGGTTGTCGAAGTGACGAAGTCGAATCGAAGGTGACTTAGGCTTCAACTTTGACTTTGACACTTCGAAGATTTGCACACCCCTACTGAATTCCTAGTGGAGGCTTTTCACCTCATACACCTGTCTTCAACACAAGTAATGGACCGAGTTAAAGAGGGGTGGAGTGTGCTATTTTTAGAAAGACTTACCCCCTTCAGGTGAAAAGTACGCTAATATGTTTCAAACCAGTCAGAGGTAGCTGGAAATATTTACTTTTAGTATACCGGAGCGATTCGTTCGAGTGGCCTTAGACGTGGAACATTTTACGTGTGTGTTTCGTTTTGTTAATGCTTATGTGTAATAAAGTGTAATTTATAAATATTTCAGTCTCTTTGTAATTATAATGACCTATGATGGTTTTATTTACTCTTAGTAAACTGTGAGAGTGATATTTGTGTTTTGTTTTTTATGGTTATTGTGCTACTGCCTATTGTCATTGTGATACTGTGACTTTGATACTTCCTCCTGCTATTCAATTTTGTGATAAATTATTGTCTTTGCTAGTTATGTGATTTGAATGCAAGTATTGATATTATAATGTCAAAAAGAAAGGGACAGACAGATTTATTTTGTTTTTTCAAGAAAAAAAATCCTGAATCAACAGGAAACGAAACTGTGGATTTAATTGAAAATAGTGCGTCAGTGAACTTTATTTGTGACTCACCCTCAACCAGTGGAACTAATTCAAATACTAAAATCTCTATAGAAAATGTAGGACCAGAAAAATTTGATATTGGCAACTTTGTTGGAGCTGAAACTATTTCCGATGACTTAAAATACCACATGCTAGTAGAATCGTGGACTCCACCACTAAGCTACAAGTTCCCTAATGTTGTTCAGTCAGGAGGTATTAGACATTTTCAAAGATCATGGCTGGACAAGTTTGTTTGGTTGACGTACAGTTCTAAGGACAATGGCGCTTATTGTATTGCATGTGTACTTTTTGGATCAAAGGAAGGAGGTAGGAGTATAATATCTCTCGGAAGCTTTGTACGGACTCCGTTTCTAAACTACAAAAAAGGAAATGAAATGCTTTGCGGACATGCCTCCAATGAATATCATAAAACAGCAATTATAAGATGTTTTGAATTTAAGAATTCATTTGAAAACAGGACACAATCAGTTGAAGTCAGACTAAATTGTGAAGTGAAAACAAGAATTGAAGAAAATCGAGCACGTTTGATACCCATGATAAAGACAGTTATACTATGTGGCCGACAAAACTTTCCCCTAAGAGGTCATCGTGATGATGGAGAGCTTAGCGAAAACGACAGCACAGAAAATGAGGGAAACTTCCGAGCACTTTTAAGATTCCGTATTGATGCCGGTGATAGTGATTTAAAGAATCACATAAAAACAGCACCCATAATTGCAACATTTATTAGTAAAACAACTCAGAACGAATTAATTGAAGCTTGTGGAGAAGTTATCCTTAGTAAAGTTGTTAAGTATTTTAAATCAGGGCAATTTTTTTCGGTACTAGCAGATGAAACAACGGATGTTGGAACAGTTGAACATATGAGTCTTTATGTTAGATTTCTGGACATACTTTCACTCAAAATTCGAGAAGAATTCTTAGGTTTTGTGGAAGCGAGAAATCTCAGTGGCGAGGCTCTCACAAACTTACTTCTTGAAAAATTAAACAATTTGGGACTTAAAATTGAGAACCTGCGTGGTCAAGGGTACGATGGAGGGTCTAACATGTCTGGTAAAATCAAAGGTGTGCAAGCTCGTATTAGAGAAAAGTAGCCTCTTGCTATATATATGCACTGTGCTTCTCACAAAATAAATCTGTCCATTTCTAAAGCATGTTCTCTAACAAGTGGGAACGCTATTGCTGTGGTCAGTAACGTAACAAATGTAGTATGAGAATCCAGTAAACGAACAGCTTTAATGAAAGCAACACTACATGAACAATATCCTGAAGAAACAAAGTGCAAACTCAAAACGCTTTGTGAGACGCGTTGGGTAGAACAATACGATGCATTTTTACAATTCTTACATGTTTTTGATGCAGGTTGTATGTTTCCTACAATTATTTGATGCGGAAGCACCATCATCAAAGTCAGAACTTTTACTCACCTCAGTTCTCAGGTTTGACTTTATTATAACTCTGCATATTGTTTCATTTATCTTCGGTCTAACAGTCACGTTGTCTCGTCAGCTTCAAAACCCTTCATTAGACTTGAAAAACTGCTATAATATGGTAGCAAATGTTTTAGAGACATTGAAAGATTATCGGAATAACCCTAATAAATATACAGAGGTCAATAATGAATCGGTGAATTTGGCTGTAAAACATGAAATTGACATCACTATACCAAAGACCTTTCGGACACAAACTCATTGGCCAAATGTTGCTGCATATAGTCCTGAGGAATATTATAGACTAAATGTTTACCTGCCATTTGTGGACTATCTTATTTCTGAATTGTCAACTAGATTTTCATCAACTGGACATGATAATATTATCACATTATACGGTTTAATACCAGCATTTGACAACCAAGACAATGAAATTTTATTACAAGCAGCTCAAACATATGATAATGACCTTCCTGGGACTTCGTCAGAACTTCGTGGAGAGATTGACTTGTGGCAACACCGCTGCAAACATAAATCTAAGGCAGAGTGTCCATCTAGTGCGGTTGACAGCTTAGTGTATGCTTCAGATGGTTTTTACCCAAACATTAAAGTGCTTCTCCACATTTTGTCTGTTCTTCCCGTGACTACTTGCACTAGTGAGAGATCATTTTCTACCCTAAGAAGGTTAAAGACATACTTAAGGTCAAATATGGATGAGGAACGATTAAATGGTTTGGCCATGTTAAATATTCATCGAAGCATAGAAGTTCATCCTGATGAAGTTTTGGAGAAATTTGCTCAAAAGAATAAGAGGAAAATGCAATTAATGCATTTATAAAATATGAGGTACGTTTGAACAATGTTTTGTTTAGGTTTTATAGTTATTATTATTATTAATTATTATTATTATTAATTATTACTATTATTACTAATTACTATTATTATTTATTATTATTATTATTATTATTAGTAGTAGTAGTAGTAGTTATGTTATTTATAATTAGCATGACCCCCCTATGAAAATTTTCTGGATCCGCGCCTGGATGAGGGTGATGGCGAATATGAGAGTGAAGAACCAGTGGAAACACTTAGACATAATTTAAGCCTAACTAACCAAACCCTGGTAACCGTGGGGGTGATTCCCCTTTCAGAAAAAAAAAAATCAACCTACAAGCCGGGAATCGAACAGAGATCCCCAAGCTTGTAGCCAGGTGTACTGATCATCGCACCACAGGGCCGGTTATTAGACTAATTTGAGTATGTGTTAAATTAAAAATGATAGGGTCTACGTCATGATAAACAACCATTTTTCTCCAAACAAAATGTATACAAGGCCAATTTATTCTTTATTTTAGATAGTGGTTTAACTATTTATGATGTGGACAAAAAAGTTGGTATATTCTCGAACTGGCTAAAAAAACAACCCTTAAAATAGATTTGATAGAAAATAAACGTGTATCTTTTACCCTCGTTCCTTGTTCGGGCTGACAGCCGGTCTGATCTGAAAGTAGGTCTCTTAGAAGTCTGGGACAGGTTAGCGGGGCCATTACGTGAAGACAAATTTATGAAGTTGGAGAGACTTTGTGATTTGGAAGAACCGAGACATCCCCGGTACAGGAACAATAAATAGCGAAGTTTAAACTGTAAACACAAATACAGTCCCATCGTCATAGATACGTACGTCTCCTTATCTGACATCTAGATATGTTACCGGATTGATTTTCACGTAGTCCGATACTTTAGCTCGGTCGGTAGCGTGTCTCTCTCTACTTAACTAAGGGTCTCGGGTTCGATTCCTGGCATGGTCGAAAACCTTATCATTGGTGAAATGTGGGGTTTACATTTCACAGTGATGAATTAACGGGCAGGGGCTGGTTTGTGTCTGTTTTAGATTTAAGTTAGTTTATAAGTCGTGTACTGATATAATCAGTCGGTTAAGAAAGTGCATGTTAAATACCTCCAATAATTAAAAGATTAAAATAGTTTCACGTATTCATACGTCAAGTCATGTCTTTAGCATTGCGTCTTACTGCCCATTCGGGTTATACGCTTATGTAATAATTACGATAATGAGTTAGGGATGGAGAAGGTTTAATTCAGAGGAAGTGTATTCGCATTTGCGTGGAGAGAAAGAGTGGGTAAACCATTTAGGAAATAACCACCCTCAGTACACTCGTCCGGGATCGAACCACGATCTCCCCGTCATCAGCAGTCTAGTCTATTGCGAGAGTGACGCCTTAGATCATGCGGCCACCAAATAGGATGCCAAGTCATGTGATCTGCCTCTGTCACTTTCGATAGATGTTATTATTATTATTATTATTATTATTATTATTATTATTATTATTATTATTATTATTATTATATTATTATTATTATATTATTATTATTAGCACCGCGTCTTACTACCCGTTCGGGTTATACGCACTTATGCTAATTTGTAAATGGTAGGGTGTATGTGAGATGAAATGAAGGACCTACAGTTTAACGTGGAATCCGAACCACGGTGGAGGCCTGGCATTCCCCCATTCACAAGATGTCTTGTCAGAGGTGAAGGAAGAGTTTGGTAATCTCCTTCATATTAATTGAACTGTACATCCATCCACTGTTGTGAGTCAAGATTTGTAACGAGCTGGGTGACCTGGTGGTCTAGGGTAAGGTGTCAGACTTCTATGCTGGCGGCCGGGGTTCAATCCTCGGTCCGGCACAGATTTATCTGATTTCCAAACCCTTCCTTCACCTCTGACAAGACATCTTGTGGATGTGTGGAATTCCAGGCCTCCACCGTGGTTCGGATTCCACGTTAAACTGTAGGTCCTTCATTTCATCTCACAAACACCCTACATTACACATTAGCGTAAGTGCGTATAACCGAACGGGTAGTAAGACGCGGTGCTAATAATAATAATGTAACGAGCTGTAGGTACAAGTAATGTTTTTAAATGAGCCTGTATCAGTGGACACGAGGGCTAAACGTCAAGCTCATCTAGTCTGGTTTACCAAGTACGGGGAGGTAGAGGCTTAAGTCCCAGCCGAAATAATTTAGGGTGGTTTCTCCATCCATACCCCATTAGTGTAGCTAGTTGGTAATATCCATGACCTAGACCAAGACCTAGTGCAAATAGCTGAATGGATAACCATCAGTATTGTCCCGGCGATTCGTGAAACACTTTAAACTAAGTTTATGACTGTGGTAAATATCCTAATTAATTAGATGAGATCGATAAATACATATTCTGGCTATTTATAATTATTAAAATCAGAGTAAAACTATACACAGTGTCTCATTTCTACTAGGCTTGATGCCATTTTGATCATAGTCCCTAATAGGATTAATTTGAGGGAGTTGGATTATGAATTTTAATGTCATCTAAATGTATCACCATTAGTATGTAGAAAATATGATATAATGATTTTTTTTAAATACCATTCTGCTAGGGTTAGAGCTGATATGTCAGTTTTTAAGGAAATACTGGCCAATGGTGCAAAACACAACCGCTGGTTCTCAAATTATTATCAACATCAACCAAACGACATCCATTCTATAGCTCGAGCCCTGCACCAAATTTTTCATCTTTTATTTTGATATATTCTTTTTAAAAACATTATATAAATGCTTTTTCAAATATTATTATTAATATACAACTTTATTTTACCAAACAGAGTCCAAACAATAATAAAAATCAATATATTAAATTGTGTATCTCATTAAAGGAAAGACGTGACCTTTTAAGTGACTCACTGACCTCACTTTTGAGATCAGAATGAAGTTGATATGGTAATAAAAATAATTATTACTAAACTTAGAATTAAAGCTAAATAAGTTAATTAAAAATATAATTAGTTTTCGTTCAAAAAATTTAATGAACACATAACAATTTTAGTTATCATAAAAGAGGACAACATATTATTAGAAATTTTGTTTGGAAATTAAAGTTAACTTACAGCACATTAGCCCACATATTGAAAAATAATGATATCGTTGTTAAAAAAAATTGGTAGCTCATTACTTAAATAACTTTTATAAAAACTTAACGTGGTTTGAGAAAGGCCTCTTTTCAATCTATATTAATAAAATGAGGTTCGATTGTCTGTCTGTCATGAGCGTTGTGGGATATCTACCGCATGCGGAGATGTGAAATTAAAGAAACAAAAAAGATTAGCCCTTGTGCAAGGACATGTGTACCTCAAGGCCGGAATTTTAAATTTTGGATTTGAATTTTTTTAATTAATTAAAAACTGGGTCAAAAGAAATAAAATGAAAAGTTATTTCTCTGTCTGAAGCAAATGAAAGCTTTTCCAAGCGTAACCAAGCTAGGATTAATATAATAATCTGATACCATTCCTCTTTTCTCGACTTTATTTTGTCTAACAAATGAAAGTGACAGCCCGAATGTGGCTCTTATAATAAAAAGAGGAAGACAATTCCACACTTTTCATTGCTGTCAGTGGGCTAATTATAATGACTGCCTTTTAAGCAATACAGGTTTAAAGGATTTGTAGTTCGCTAAATGGTGGTACCAGTTGCGAATACCCTTAGTTCTAAAAAAGAAATAAAGTACACAGGTATGTGTTAACTTTGATCAGTCATTATAATAATATAAAACAGACATCTGATGAGATTGCTTAGATTTAATTTACATTTAACTTTAAAAAATTACCTACTTAATACAACAGGTATATGTTGATTACATAGGATTATATCCGCTGTCAATAAATATCAATTTTTAAGTGGTTAATAAATATGTCATATGTTCACAAAATAATATAGCTTTATATAAAATAAAACTAATACTTTAAAAACTGTAGTTATTAAACCGTAATATGTTTAACCTTTTTTTTTCATCCTTAATACCTATTGAGAAGTGTTTTTCTATGATTGTAAATTTAATAAAAGTGCCTTTTTATTAGGTACTATCTAGTCTTATAGTTTAAATTTGTATTATACAACTTTTGGATTGAAAAATATTTCCCAACAATAATTTTGTATTATCGAGATAAACTTCACGAAAGGAAGTCATCCTAAGTAAGCAATTTTACCTTTCTCCTTGCTTGGACATTTGTTATTAATATTGTTTAGATTTAAATTTCTTACTTACACGGTTTGTAAATAGTGCAATGCCTATCTACGTATGATTGTTTTCCCTTGTAATGGACTTACCAAGAGTGACATATCAAAGTCGTAATCCTGACACAGGATACGATAGATCTTCCAGTCTTCGTCTGTGTCTCCTTCCACCCTGTCTTCGTCACGTTCCATGGCCCATTTCCTCATTTCTCATTGTCAATTCAATTACTCATTCTTAATCAAGGAGATTGTAGGGTGAATGTCAGCGTGAAAGAAAATGTGTCAACGAAAATACGAAGCGAATAATATTTTAATTATACTAAAAATTTAAAAAAAAATTAATTACGACAAAATCTTTAGGTTTGAATTTGAAATATCGATAGCAGTTATAACAATGTCCCTTTTAATGAACCACGTTTATTATATAATTTTGAAACAAAAAGTATTACTTATTCCAACCACGTGCAAGATTCTTTGTTTTGTAAATAGAATATATTTTAAGTACAGTATTATTAATCATTTACACCTATAACTTATTAGTAATTGGTGTCAGAAGTTAGTTACGATCGTTTCCTGTTAATCACTTTAAAAAAATAATCACATTCGAATGCCTACGGTTGGCATTAAAGTCATACCTACAAGTTTCCAACACTTGTTCGACAAAACAACTGACAATCGATAGTGGAAGCCATCTTGTAATGGCGGGGAGCATAGAGGCAGGGAATATACCTCTTCGTGCCGAGAGTAAATATCGATTAGCGGTTCACAAGGAGATGTGGAATAAGACTTGTGTTTATTTCACAACGTCACGCACAGTTTCTTAATTGAAATACGGGCGTGGCACATCCTTACGTCATAACTATTCACTTGGTTTATTAAGACATGGAGCAAGGAGAGCTGTTGAGTTATAGACGAGTAAGGGAGTGCCCTTACAAACACTTTCTATAGAGATTGATTAATTTAACATGCTCATCCTTTTTAATTCCTCTATTTCTATTTTACCATTTAGGAAAAACTGTCTTGAGTACACCAGAACGCGATTAGATCCCCAACCTCCCAGCCACCAACATTTCAGTCTATTGTGAGGGTGACGCCTTAGAACATTCAAGTAACGATGCAGTTTAAAGTTTGGTCAACATTATCTAAATAGGATTGGGATTACTATTAAATATTACAAATAAACCGTGTAACAATATTACCCAAACTTTCTCAGAGATATTCTTTACCTTCATTGGTAGCACATGAACCAAGGAATTAGTCTCCCTCAGTAGGCATTGCAGGTGACAGGAAGAGCTACCCCTTAGTTCTACCGGGCTTAAGGAGGATATTTTACCTTCTCCCACCACGCAAATGTGGGTACATTTCCTCTTAAGTTGTACTCTCCACATTCCTACCACATTAGTTTAGATAAATGTGTATCGGCGGACGATTTGTTAGATGCGTTGCAAAAATCAAATCCAAATAATGATTTATTTACGCAGAAAGGCGAACGTTTCCATCCTTCACTTTCTGGCTTATACTGAGGTGAATAAATGTTGAGGAAGAAACAGTCCTCTTCCATTTCCATTCTCTCCTGCATCATGTTGCAGTGGGAACATACTGAACCTATAGCCACACGTGACATTTTGTTATTCTTTATGAATGCGCAGGTAAACTTGTAAAAAAAAAGCCTTTGTAGTTCAAGGATGTCTACATAGTACAGATTTCAGCACCGTTTTCCCCACTCAGTTCTGAAGAATCCATCATGGAGGAGGTGCCAACCTGGCCAATTTTAGCAATTTGTCTTGTAATAAGAAGACAAACTAAACGCCTTAAAAGCACGTGACGCTCAAGATGGTACAGACATTGGCTACTGAAAAGACACACATTTATGGATGTCCATAATAAAGTCACGTGAACATTGACTGAGATTAGTCGTCGTTTAACAATAAAAAAAACTTATCAGTAAAATAAGAAAACAAAATTGGTTGAATCCAGCGATCATTGTTCCTGCACCAATATGGAAAGAAAACTGAGCAACATATGTGTAGAGAAGACGGAGGTGAGTGTCCACACTCAACGACATGTAGCCAGTTCACCGATAAATATGCTATCGGGCTCAGTTTTTCATCTCCGTGTACCGTCTCCATGCAGTTCAAATAATTAACAGTTTTAATGGGTTATGCCGGGATCACGATCAACTTAACGCTAACTTACGTAAAGGACCTCCACGTGTGTTTTTATTATTAGCACCGCGTCTTACTACCCGTTCGGGTTATACGCACTTACACTAATGTGTATGGTAGGTGAATGTGGATGAAATTAAGGACCTACAGTTTAACGTGGAATCCGAACACGGTGGAGGCCTGGCATTCCCACATTCCACGTGTGTTTAAATGGAAGCGATCACGATGCACTTAATTTAACGTTGACTTGCAGTTAACTTAAAGTAAGAGGTGTCTTGGGAGGTCTTTTACTTTACTTTACGTTACTTGAAGGGTATCACGTGATCTAGCCAGCCAATCATTATGCGAGTGACGTCAACAGGGCTATTTAGTAATTCATTTGTTGGTATTATTACCAATATTTACTCTTTAGCGTAAGTTCTAGTGATCAGACATTGAAACAAAATAATTAAACTAAAATAGGGAACTAAATTTATCAAAAAAGTTTATTAATATATATTTATTATATTGATTGAAAACTGTAAACATTCACAGATCATCACTTTACAAATAGTACAAAACCACAGATCATACTCGAGAATGCATATGTTTTGCTCGAGTTGTTAAGTTACGTGAATCGTGATCACACATAAGTTAAGTTAACTTTAAGTGAACGTTACGTTAAGTTACGTTAAGTTAACGTTAAGTTGATCGTGATCCCGGCATTAACGTCTTGTCTGCAACGTCTCGAACTGCGCAGACAAAACCCAACGCTATACGAAACCTTGCGTGTGGACCGGGTGCTTCCCAAGGTTAAAACTCGTTACGCAAACAAAAAACACGTCACTTATTCAGATAGGCTGACGATACCATTTCACCAAACGGGTTGGACGTAGCTTATGCCGGGGTCACGATCAACTTAACGTTTACTTAAAGTTAACTTAACGTAAGGGATCTCCTCGTGTTTTTAAATGGAAGCGATCACGATACAGTTAACTTAACGTAATATATGTCCTGGGAGGTCTTTCACTTTAAATGAACGTTACTTGAAAGGTATCACGTGATCTAGTCAGCCAATCATTATGCGAGTGAAGACTACAAGGCTATTTATTAATTCATTTGTTGGTTTTATGACCAAGGTCTACTCTTTAGCTTTAGTTCTAGTGATCGGAACTTTAATTAAAATAAGCGATAGTTTAGTATCACTATAGAAAGTTATAGAACAGACTCAATTCAAATATTTTAAAGAAGTTAAAACCACAAAGCTTTTATTATATAAAATAGAATAATGTATTGTTATCAAAAAAGATTCTTGTTATTAAAATATAAATCAACTAACATAATCATGATAGTAAAAGCATTAAAATCTGATCAAAAAAGTTTAATGATAAATATCTATAATATCGCTAGAAAACAGTAAACATTCACAGATCATAAACACTAATACAAATAGTGCAAATCACAGTTCAAAACACATGCTCTAGAATTGAGATGCTTGGTTCTAGATGTTACGTTAAGTTACGTGACTCGTGATCACACATCTGTTTTCTTAAGTTAACTTTAAGTGAACGTTACGTTAAGTTAAAGTTAAGTCGGTCGTGAGCCTGGCATTAGTTAGGTAAGACAGCTCAAACCAGGCGTCGCAGCGTCTATGTTAGAATGTACCTTAGAGTTTTCTAGATAACCAGGGCTTTGTACATTCTCCCCAAATATGGAACTGTCACAAGACCATTCTGAACGATGATTCAAAGCAAAGGCATTCGTTTAGTTGTCAAAATGTTCAACATTATGGTAACCAGTGGCGGATTAATAATTTGGAGGTTCCCAAGTGCAATCCGATTGTGAGACCCCCAACCCCTATAATTTAAAAGATTTAAAGATTTTAAACTAAAATGAGCGAATTGAAAATTAGGTAAATAATTTTTTAAATAAACAAAAACGCATAAAAAAATCACAAACTTGCGTAATCTTAAAATAAAATCACATTGTGCATCTCTTTTAGTATCACATCTTCTTCTTGGGCCTACCATTTGTAGCCCAGTATGTGGGAAGATTAGCCGGTACTAATGTACCGTTGCGCAGGTCACGGCCTAATGTACTAATAGTCCATCCTTTCCGTGGAGTTGCTTTTAATGTCCCGATATGATGATGGTGATAGTGAGTATGAGTGTGGAAACTCTTATACCTAATTAACTCACTTTAGGGATAATTTCCCTTTCGGAAAAACATATCGAAGGTACCAGCTGAAAGATCGAACCCGGGAACCCTAAACTCGTATACAGGTGCACTGACAACTACACCATGAAGTCGGTATTTAATCAAATGAATAGATTCATATATTTAATGTCAATATATTTTTCATTTTTCTTCGACACATGACCGATGTTAAACACGTGACTTAACTTTTGTTTTTTGCTAATGCGTTGTGTAATTTCCACCCTCACTTAGAACAGAGCGATTTCTTTGAGAGCAATAGCTATTTAGAATTTGTCACTTCACGGCAATTATGGTTTCATATGAGAGTACGATGGGTTATTAAAGATTAGGTTCAAATGGAATTGGAAGAGGCTCGGTATGTTTGTCATACTAGGCTCCCAAATGAAATCACTTCCTAATGGTTTTGGAAGAACTCTCTTCACGCAAAACGCCATCTGAATGGAAAATCCGGTATGTTTCCACGCATTTTTGCAACCCTAAGGCCCTTGCGATATTGAGTCCCCAAGCATGCGCTTGTGCGGTGAACCGTCACGCATGCTTGACAGCTTTGCTCTACCAGCGCCATACTCCGAAACTTTGACCATGATTTAATGTTATTAGCATAGTTTGCCTTATATAAGTCTATGGGATGTTGTATTACTTTTGGTTCAAACAAACTATATGTGCAGTTTGGGCTATGAGTTTTCGAGCTCCCTATATAAATAGATTTGGGTTACATTAGGGAATATCTGCCTGAAAAAAATTAGGTTTCCTAGATATTCTGTGCTTAGAGATTTTTTTACTTTGTTTAATTGGAAATCCACCCTAAACTCCCAGTTTGTAGACTCAAGTCACCAATTATTCCTGTACACCTTTGGTTTAGGCCTTACCTGCCTGTAAAATTTTAAGCTTACTAAATCGTTTGGGGTTCAATATGTTTTCGGCTGGGCAGAGGAACTAGTAGTTACTATAGTGACTTAAAAAAAAAATAATTAGAGAAATAATCGAAAACTGAAAAAAAAAGACTTATTTCTGTCCCGTAGTATATACTACAAGTGTGATATCTCTAGGGGCTTCTAGAGGAACACACAATCATATTATGAAATTATATATATAATATTTCTATATTAGTTGATCTAATCTTCTACTTCAACTTATTTCATGTGACCATGTACCGTGGAGATCTTTTTCAAGATCTTCAAGATCTGGAGGGTTGGGCCAACCCTATCATCCCTATTTCGAGGACTACGCCAGAGTGCTCTGCACGAAATTCGGAGACAGGGTACGTCAGTATGATCCCTACGACTGCTTTATACAACATGACTCGGTACCGCTCGACAGTACAAGAATAAATATTAGAATTGTGTCTATTTTACTGTCGTGTCTTGTCGCCTTCATAGTGTTTTAGTGACACTGTCTTGTAACTTCTATTAACAAATGTCGTTAGACTCACTCTTAGTGTATTAGTGACACTGTCTGATACACCAACCGCATTTTCACAAGAAGTCCTCGTCCACTTATCCATGAATACATTAAACAAACATGGAGACATAATACAACATTGTCTAGCAGCATGTTCAATGTCATATCATTCGCTCAAAGCTTCATCCATCTTAACACACTCTTTACTTCCATCATACACTGCCATAATTGCATTTACTAACCATGTATCCCCACCATACTTGCTCAGAAGATTCCATAACATACTCTTATTCACCCAATCATACGCTTTCTCCAGATCAACGAATGCATGATTAACTGTCTTCCTTACTGCCATACATTTCTCGATCACTTGTCGCAATACAACTATCTGGTCCGTGCAACCTTTACCCAGCATGAAACCACAATGTACACCCCAAATATTGTCTGCAGTTTTTTCACACACCCTCTCAATTTAAGACACTCACAAGATGTTTGCCTGGAATACTCAACCAACTAATTGTCTTATAATTCTTACATTGCCTCTTACTGCCTTTGTACAAAGTTAACAATGACGCATTCTTCTAGGCAATAGGAACACTCGAAATTCAATCCCACACAATCTAGTAAGTAGTACCGTGCCTCCACACTTATGCATTTCAATTGTGATCACATCTACACTCACAACTTTGTCATTGTTTAAATTTCCTCTCAATTCGAAACAACTTAAATGTTCTTAATGTTGAAATTCCTTAAAGGTTATAAGGATTTTACACCCTTTTCGTATCTACTCCTTGTCTGTCTCACTACCAAAAAATTGAAGCTGCAACCCCCTGCACATTTCCACACCCCAAACCAAAATATGGTGAGAATTTATCTGTATTCTTCTTTAAATCTTACTAGCTCTTCTCACTTGCTGATTTTAACAAATAACTATTGATACCAGAACACAATGAGTCACCCGCCTCCAAACTTCTTTTTTTCTTTCTTAAAGTGTTAGAATTATCTCTATAAAAAGCTGTACACAAACTAGATTCACAGTGATGAGCCAGAAGTACCTGCTGGAACACGAAGCATGACGTTTCCCGCCCGAAACTTAGAAATAACCAATACCACCCTACTCACAGGAATGCATAAATTGCCGACCTTTTCCCGAGCAATCGGAATCTCATCCACCCGTATCTGAATGTAAAGGATGAAAAGAGTATTATTATAGGTGGAGACTGAGCTTGGTAAAACTCATAGAGCAGAAATATGGCACTGATTGAATGTGTCACTAACAAGCTCCATGGTTATTCTGTTAAGGGTGGAGGTGTGCCCAGACCTTGGAGCAGTCATAAGTAGACTTCATCCACATGTCCCATAATACCGTGTGGGGAGGGAGGGTATGTACTTAAACCAGGGGACAGGAAGGTGAGGTGAAATGTGTATGCTCTCTTCTTACCAATCTTTACCTTGACACACAGGATAGCAACAATGAGCGACATGTCGACACAATTACTATGGCTTTAACTCTGTTGTTAAAAAAATTATGATTCAAAGAAAAGATACCTATATAAAAACACAATTTAGAATAGTATATACAATTATTATAGGACTTTAATTTCAATTATAAAGTGTGTGTAAATTTTTTTACTAAATCCCTAGTTAATTTGGAGACCGGAAAATTCACATCACTGCTTTGAAGTTGTTGATTTTTATTAATAGGATAGTAGCCTAATTTCTAATTAAAATAAACCAACTCAATTTTACACATAATATTTACAAAAAAAACCTTTACTTAATACAAGTAGTAATTCTGAATCATTCATATAAAAAAATAGCGGTGCAAGTAGTAAGATCACACTAGAGAATCTTGCCATAATAGCATTCGAGTGTTTGTTTTAAAATATTCTGTGAATTCTTCTATTTTCCTTAGCATCGGCTCCTAATCTATGACCTACCTGTTTTAATGAATATAAATTTGCAATAAGGGTGTTTCCTCCTCTCCATGTTCCTGTAATGACTACACGAGTAACTGGGTTTTCGTAATCAAATGTGCTGTATGGACAGTAAAGTCGAGATGGAGTGTTTGATTTCCTCAAATAATTATGTGGATAATGCATGCCAACATCATATCTTCAGCTTTTACAGGATTTAGTAACATTGGTTTTCTTAAAACGCGAAATACAGAAGACATCATTCCAAATGCATTTTCAAATATTCTCCTCACTTTGCTTAGTCGATAATTGAAAACTCTGTTTTGTTCCCATATTGTTTTTTCCAAAGAATGGTTTCATAACATTCACATATAATGCAAAAGCATCATCAGCTACAATCATGTGCGGTATCGGTTTATTTCTTCCGGGTAAATTGCATGGTGGTGGTAAACTTAAGTGTTCCTCTTGCCGTTTACTGTACAAAGTAGTATTTTTTTAAATACCACCATCCAAAATTCTTCCTTTACACCCAACACCCTACATACGTGAACGCATAGTTGGCGTCAACCAATGCAAACAGTACAATGCTGAACTGTGATTTTTAATTGAAATAGTCACTGCCAGTATTGCTCAGTGATTGAATAAGACTATTTTTTTTTCCATCCATCACTCCCAGGCAATGAGGGAAGTTTCTTAAATAGTTGAAATTGCACTCCACTTTTATCCATTTCTTTTGGTAAAATAGTGACATGTGAATGATAGCGACCCTATGGTTTCCGAAGCCTTTGCAGTCATGCAACATAGGAGGCAAAAAGTACAAGAAATTATGATGTAGATATTTTTTATGCTGGTGTCGCTGCCAAATTATGTAAAATTAAAAATGAGCATATTAAACTTTTAGTGCAAAGAGATATTGAAAATTTGTTGTATAGATGATGCACTTCTTGGAACTGGCAAATATAGTAATAATACCTCGATGCTGTCACCGTATTCGAGGAGCCAGACATTTTTATCCCTTCTAAAAGTTCTCGTGATTCTAACCTAATAGCAAACACTAACAGCAACTGGATGGTCTAATCAATGTCACAATATGTCATGCAAAATTACGATTTGACTACTCAAACCTAGTTATTATTTGTAATTTTTGTATTTTCTAGAGCGGAATAAAACAAAATTTTCCGCTTAAATTACCTTGGTTATTTTAATTATTATGGTAAAACCTTAATACTAGTTCGATATTTACTATCACAACTAAAGAGTGTTAACACTTATGCTTTCGAGCATTATAATAAGTAGTGCGTACAACCTGAATCGGTAGTATAGTATTAATAACAAACAAATCATTAATTCAAACACGTACCTTTACAAAGTCTTACAACGCGGAGATCAATGAATTACACCCTTCTGGAACAATTTGAGCTAACAGTTGTCTATAGATACTTTGAACAAATACATCAAGCGTGCAAAATAATCTCCAGTGGCAAGGTATCTGTGTTATTACGGGTCTCACTTCTAACGAAACAAATTTTATGTAGTTTGTGTTTTGTTTAGCAATTTTTGGTCCAATGGTATTGCACAGATGCTCAAAATCTTGACAAGAAATTCATGAATTTTTTTTAAAAACCACTCAAAGGATCAATAATTTTCAATTCTTCTATGCATTTTTTTTTGTTGATTCACATTGTTGTAGGAACGGCCGCACCCAGACATGTGGTTTTGCTCTACACTTTCTTTGTAAACTTTTTAATCAAATGACACAAGCATCAGAACTAACTAACATATCCTCCTCAGTTAGCATGTTGGTGAAGCACAAATAATTTGTAACTTTTGTAAATGTACATTATTCACAAACAGTGCTTCAAGCTTTATGTTGTTTGGTATAAACAATCAATGTTCACAACAGTTGAGGCTCATTGTGCTGCACAATTGTTCGCCACATAGAATTGCGGTGGATCAACACCTTTAGAGTCCCACATAAAATGGTGACAACACAAGCACAAATAACACTTTTTTCATCTCCCTTATGTTTAGTAAAGGAAAGAAAACAAAAAACAAAAAGAAAATGAAATATTATTACAGTGAAATTTGTTGTTAGACTGAAATACTTTTTCCGTAAAGAAGCTTTTTTTTGTTTAGTAATGATTAATTTTGAAAGTTTTTTTTTACTTATTCACATATATCAATCAATAGCTGTTCTAATTGATAACAAAAGTCAAGTTATTTATTATTCTTACATAAAATAAAGGCATTCACAATAGTATACATTTAGTTTTCTTTCATGATACAAATATAGAAACACAAATGAAACAATTTATATATGACAAGACCAAGAATTTATTTTAAACTTTGACACAAAGTAAGTTATCTTTGATCACCAACAAAACACACCAATTGTATAGCATTTACATAACCCAAATAAAAAAGATGAGAAGTTTTACTTTCACCTTCAAGTTCAGATCATTCAAATAACAAATTGTATAAAAATCTTAAGTTACATAGACTTGAGTGTATATGGGGGCGAGTGTGGACATCTCGCTAAGTCCTGGATCCTGGCGGTGTCCCGGACTCAAATCATACTGACCCTTGTTACGTAGTAAGTATGCAGCCAGGTAGCTGATTGGATCAGGGGTCTAGAAAAATAAATACATTTTGTTATGAGAGTTGGACATTTCAAGTAAGAAAAGGAACAGATATGCTTTTTAGTCAGAGCCAAGAGAGGGGATGATCGACAATTGGGAAGAAAATAAAATAACATCAAAGAGAAACGGTTCATTTATAAATAGGACAGTGGCAGGATGGACTATCTTAAGAAAATATAGCCAAACTTAAAGAAGGCACTATAAGGGCATGAATCAAGCTGAGCACATAAATATTCAGAGTTGTCATTGTCATAGTCATCTCATCAAATGTTTCCAACATGTGGCCGGATCAGTTTAGTAAAATGCCTTTATCTTCCTCCGTCCTTCCACCATTCTTCCTCCTTTAAGTGTTTCCATTCCTCTCCTCTCACTTGCACAATCTCTATCATTCTATTAGGTAATCACAAGGCAAAGGCTGGAAACAGTTTATGATAATGATGATTATTATTAGTAGATATTGATTATAATTTTTTTTACGTTCATTACCGTTTTCAGCCTATGGCCTTGGCCAATTTTTTATACAAGCCTTATATATTTTTCCACTATCACCTTGTTAGCCCTTTTGTAGCTTTACATGCCTTAAAATCTATCTTAATACTCTTGACAGGCACAACATCCAGTTCCTGGTTGTTTATAATATGAAAGGTAAACCCGTATTTTTATCAATGATAAATTTTCAGCCATGCCAGGAATCGATCTCGGGACCTTTAGCTCAGTAGGTAGACAAGCTAACGACTGAGCTAAGGTGTCGGATTATTGATAATAATAATTTCTAAGATATGTCATTTGACCTTCGTCTCTATAGCGAGGTAAAGACCAGCTCTAATAGCAATAGATAGAACATAAAACCATGGGCAAAAGAATAATTTGTCTACAATGCCTATTTATAACCTCTTTAAAATTGAGTTAATAAGTGTAAGAGATGCTCCCCCCCCAACCCAACTATTTTTTATTGTTTAACATAAAGACCAAGGGTGGAAGTGTAAATCTATGTTTTGTGAATGTCTATCTATGTCTAACACACGCATACATGTGGATGCATGCGCACACACACACACACACACAATCAATACTTCCTATTTTCTTTGTCAATAATTGGTCATAAAGGCTACACAGCTTTGTTGCCTGACTAATGACACAAACTATTTTTTTAAATCTACTTTAAGATTTGAAAGGTAGCAACAAACAAAAACCCTGTATTTTCTTATTGTTTTGTTTAAACCATAAAAGGGCAATTTTTTTATGGTCAAATTTCACAGGAGTTGAACCTTCAAATCACCCAGTTGTACCTTGGACTGCACCAGCATATGGCTGAAAAGATAATGGAAAACAATTCTCTGGGAAAATATACCTTAGCAGGGTTGTAATGAAATGAGGTTTGGTCTGCGAGTTCAAGCCTGCCGGTATGGGAAGAAACTTTCAATCTAGGTCTAATCTCTCTATGTTTAAAGTTAAAACCAATCTCAGTGATGTGGTTATCAGAGGTATACCTCTCCTTGGCGAGTGTGGAAAGTGCATGTAGCAAGATGGGAACAACCGTCTGATCTAAATACTGGCGTGTTGGAAGAGACTGCAATTCCACCCGAGATTTCTTGCTTGGAGCTTCACCCAATTCTGACTCCTTTTCCGCGGAAATCACTTTCTGAGGAAAACAAAGAGATGAGTGAATTGAAAGAGGGAACACCGTTTTTTACCAGATGTATTATTAGAATAGCATATATAAATCAAAAAGGGTGGACACCTACCGCTACATGCAATGAAAATAGCGAGGCTGCGATGGATTCAAGAAACTTGAGCGCTGTAATCAAACTGGTCTGGCATCAGTGATTGCATATTTTATAAAAATGAGTGAGACTGCTGTATTATTTTGTTTGTTGTTCATTTATTCGTTAAGTTTTGTGTTTGAAACCTATGTTTTTAAGTTCAAGAATGTTATGTTTATTATTATTTTTAGTAACTAAGTATTCAGTCTACGTAAGTAAATTAAATTTATATTCTTTTAGTACATAGTTTATGCTTTAATCATGCTGAAATGTTTCATACCGGGATGCGAATCAGCCTATGTCAAATATTCAAGTGGCAAAATACATTATTTTCAACCTCCTCAAGACAAGAGCAAGTTTTCAAAGTGGGAGTGGGCGATTCCAACAAAATACAGTTAAGTTTGAGATCTCGGGTTTTTGACTTACAGTTTTCTGAAGATTTTCTTGATAATGTGACAATTTTTTTAATAAACGGAGAAAAGGTGAAACCTCCTTGATCAAATTGTGGCGTTTGAAACCCAGTTCTATTTAATATATTTTCCCTAGCCTGCAAAAGTATGAAAATATAATTATAGAACAAAGGACTCCGAAAAATGAACATTTGATGTTCCCAAATTGAGTAAGCCAGCCGCAATAAAAAATGAGGATGGAGTTAAGTATTGAAAAACACGTTGAATCAGCTCAGAAGTTGTCAAAAATTTCTGATTCTTAAAACTACAATAATTATATGTAATTTTAAATCTCAATTTTTTTTAAAATTTATAATTTGCTAAATTAATATTTATTAGAATGTGTTTATGGAAATTGGTTGTTTAGTAATAAAGATTTCTTGAAATTTTACGCGATTCATAGTAACATTAAATAATAAACCTGAGCAGTCTAGTATCAGTTTTAATTTAAAATTTATATTTTTGAAGGAGAAAAAAATATAATGTAAAATAAAATATAAAGTATAGATTTATGAAACAAAATTGTAAAATATAATACAATGTGTATTTTATATAAGTTACTTCTTACAGCATTACATTTATGCTGGAACACAGCTGATATAAGACAACAAATATGTGGTTTCAATAGGTTAAGAAATATCAACTAAGTGATACTACTACATTGATTAATTTAAATATCATAATAACTATAAAAATAATAATAAATTTATAAGATATTACTGGAATCCGCGGCTGTTATTATTATTATTAACATAAACTACAAAAAAATTTAGGCATAAAATTGATTGTATTATGATAGGTTAAAGAAATACTTTTTTCAGCTATGAGATCAATAATAATAAAAATTATCGGTTCAAATCAATATTTTCAGTATTTTGCGCGGTTAAAATACATTTAGCCCAATAACAACAAAATACTTCAGTGTGGCCTAACTACCAGTACTTAACCGCGTTACGGTATTCTCCGTTATTGTATTGTTCAGTTGCCTACCGGCCAATTCAACGCGAGCATTTTAAGCGTCTGACCCATGTAAACTAATAGTGTTCACACTTTTTAATTTCTATATGCTATGAAATATGTATGGCATAAGATGTGGTAAAACGTGATATCACGTTTATTTATTATTTATATTATAAATATACACAGTACTATCACACCATGGCCTGCAAATGATAATAAAAGAGAAACAATTTAAAATTTACAACGTTATACAAAGAAGATGCCTCTTGATCTAAAGGTCAGCATTCCTGGCTACTAGTCTAAAAGTCTCAGGTTCAATTCCTGCTTTTCCTAAATTCCATTCTGCACACATGTGAGAGCCAGTGCACACACATACTATTAATATAGCTTAAAAGTATAGTATATACTATTGCAGATACTAATGAATATTTATTATCAACTATTGACTATTAATAGATAGGCCTAATTGAGAATGATTCAATTGAAGTGGCTACAAGGAACTTTAACAGTAGTGTGTCATAGTGTATTACCCAGGCTAAGAAGAGCTTGTTGGAATTGTTATCAAATTGTGGTTGAAAATAAGGCCTTCCTAATCAACCAGTTCTGGCAATCACATATTTTTGTGCAAATGTGGTTTGTTTTAACCAAAGTTGCGGAGTTGATATGCCAAGACTCAGACTCCTATATTTTCTACTGTCCGGCTCCTTCATAAATGGCTAATGTAGCCAATATTAATAAGTAATAACAAATTTACTGAACCCCAGTAAAATGCTTCAATACAGATGACTTCATGGAAAGCTTCTTTGACAATGTTAATTTATATTTTAATACATTTATAAACCAAAATTACAAATAATGGTCCTAAAAATAAAATGATATACTTGTCATATAATATTATAAGTTTTTATTTTGAAGTTAGAGTTGGTACTTTTTACTGACTCAAACTCTACCTAAAACTGCTTCGGACTCCATGACCCTGACTCGACAGACATGTTTTTAACATAAGGACTTTCAATCCCAGATCCTTTAAATTTTCAAATTAATATTATTTTGTATTTAACTATATTAGGCCCCTACTTAGGCCTAGTCATTAAAAAGACTCAAGGAAAAACACATTAGAGTATAAATTAAATTTCAATCTAAGGTTATGCCTAACCTTTGAGGTTATTCTTAAGGGGTTAAGTATGTGTCATTTCAATAATTATTACTGATAGTTTTCTAGGATAAATATGAACTTTTAAAATATACAGCTTCATTACAGGGTGGCCACAAAAATTCTTTTTTCAAATTCCCTGACTTTTATAGGTTTTCCATTCAAAATTTTTAAATTTTTCCTGATCATGTTTTACCCATTTATATAAATGTTGGCCACTAAGTATGGATCGATCTTCAATGGCACACATGTTTGAAATGATAAAGGTTGTATGTGACCTGTATTGGTGAGCACATAGACAAAGGTGTCAGTAGCGGTGATGGGGAGCTCCAGGCTCAAATGCACATATTTGTTGAGATTAAAAAGGAACAAATAAAAACAGTGGAGGTATACAAAATTGTTGTCGCTTTAGTTTTTTGTTGATTACTTATGCAAGTGAATACGTAATGAAATACTTGATCAGATATTGTATTGTGAATTTGATTGAGCCCTCCTGCTCCACCTAAAGCTAAACAAAGTTTACACACATGTGCATTAGATGAGCTTGGTTCAAGTTAAAAAAAGAAATCAAAGCAACACAATGTGTTTGAAGGTTATTATTAGTTCACTTTATCAATATACAATAATGGAAATAAGTTACAAAAAAAAAATTTAATGTTTTTCTTGTTTTGATAAAATAAAGATAATAGCTAATGTTCCCTGTTTCATGGTCAAATTTCCTGATCATTTTTTTAGCTTTCAAATTCCCTGACTACTCCAGGTCTGTGGCCACCCTGCATTACTAATCCACACAAACATGTAAGCTACTTAATTAATTAAAAAGGAAAGGTTAAATTTGTTGTTATAATTATAGCCACATTTACATATCCTATTCTTTAAATTGAATAACACCTGGGCATGGGAATCGAACGTGGAACCTTTGGCTTAGTACGCCAATGCTCTAACCACTGAGCTATCCAGGAGTTGTCCAGTTCCTAGAGTAATTCTTAAATCCTATTTTAAGACATAGTCTGTGATGGATGTAAAATTGTCATAGACATATGAGTGATCAATTAATATCATGAACTATCAGATAACCTAATGTGACCATCTTCAACTTGGGAGGGCTTCATGCTGATAGTAGTACAACAAAAACTGTACAAATGTGCATATCATAATGGATTAAATAGCCAAGCTATTAAATTGAAAAGCTGTAAACCTCTTACATGAGCTGCATCAGATATTCCATTGGTTTGATTTTGTTGAGGTTCAGGTCCGTCCTCTGCTACTGGTTGATCTACTAAAATAAATAAAAAAATTTCTCTACAGGAAATCCTTAAAATATATTGAAATAGTAAATGTTGACTTACAGTTAAATTATCTTAAAGCAAAGTTTATTAAATATTTTTTTCTTGTGACAGGGGATGAACAGTGTCTCACATTTTGGCCAGTAACTACTTGTGGTGTATTATATTAAATTAATTATTTTTTTTTATAAAAATACTATAATGTTTGTTAAAATATAAGACACAATTTAACTATATTGCAAATTTATTTGTTTCTACAAAATATACATAGGATGAGAAGGGGAATTTTCAAGAAAATCTGAGTCTGAAGATAGGATTGCAAAATCACAATGTGTAAAATCCCACCCACCCAGTGCTCTCGATGAGGGTTGAAACCAAATCCTGAGCTCCTGGATCAGAGAGCTGAACATACTAGTAAAACTCACTGATTGTGAACCAAATCTGTCAGTTTTGTAATTAAAAAAAATTGCATTTCAACTAATATGTACTTCTAAGGATGATTTGCACTAGGCCATTAGATTTTCAACTATTTTAAACTACAGTGACGTTGAACTCTATGGTCTTGGGGTAAAGTGCTCACATAAGGACCCAATATTTGTGGGTTCAAACCCAGCCAGGGTTGAAAGATTTTTCACGAGCGATAAAAATTCTATAGCACAACTTCCCTAAGAGGATAAGTAAAGCTGTTGGTCCCATGTGGTCCATGTTGATGTGGCATGTAAAATAACGCTGGAAAGTATGTGAAAATATATTTCCCAGAAAAATTGTTTGGGCCTTTCACTCTCGCTCATGGAAACTCTTGTGTGCTGATATAATCAGTCAGTTCAGAAAGTGCACATTAAATGAAAAATAAACTACAATGACTCCAGTCCAACAGCCTCTAGACCTATTATAAGCAAATTACTTTAATTGCTTTTATTTGCCAAGTTTCTTTAAAAAAAAAAAATTAGGCCCTATACGACTATTTCCTTGCATAGCTTTATGCCTTATATGTTTTGATCACCAAGCTAATAAAAAAAACTTTATAATTATTTTTCTTCCTAGACCTAGTTTAAATTTATAGGTTTTCTTAAATTTCGTACCCGCGCATTTTATTTTTTGTGATATTTTGGAAAATCTCAAAGCTGATGGTAACATCACTTAAAGTAATGGAATTGTTCTTTGAACTGCCCCTTCCTTGTAGGAAATAGTAATAAGTGGTCTTTAAAATATATTATAAAATAATAGGGTTTTCTTAACTAGATACTTGTATCGGTCTTTTAATATAAACAATAATTAATTTTCTCAATGTCTATCAAACTTAAATAGACAAGTCAAATATTTAAAAATGAATAATTTTTAAATAAAAAATAGTTTAGAAATTGTAATTGTATATTAGTACGGTGTAAAATACAAAACTGAAGTAATTGTACTATAATACTCACCGTTGTTGGAAGCCATGTTTATAAAAAAAATTACATATATAAATAAACAAGGGAGCCAACTTAAATTAAGGAATTTCTTAAGGCTACTCACAGTTCTAAACAAATATTTCTCAGAGTTTATTTTAGATTTTTAAAATTACAATAAAATGGTAGTATCACAGCTCTTTTGTTTAAGGCTTAATCGTGCATGACGCATAACCAATATTAAGGCTTCGCTTATATTCATCCATTACACTTTTGTAAATATGTTTTAAATATAATTATACATTTTTATATTTTTGACTTTTCTATTCAAGTTTGACAGACATTAATGAAATTAATAATAAATTATATTACAAACCCCAAAGCAAGTAGACCAAGTTAAGAATACCTATTTGTAATTAACTTATCAATATACTTCTCTAAATTTTATACGTGTTGATGTTTTATCTTATTTGGTATTTTAATTATTATTGTTCAACTTTCTATCAATAATTGTATCACATATAATATGAACCATATTATCTTATATTGACTATAATATAGGTAAGTTACTAAAACACCTTACTGTATTTTTATTTGTAATAATATTAATAATAATTATTATTATAATTATAATAATAATAATTATTATTATTATAATATAATAATAATAATTATTATTATATAATAATTAGAACCACGTCTTACTACCCGTTCGGCTTGTACGCTTTTTATTTGTAAATCGTGTAACTTATCATGTATGAATGTTATACAATTCGGCCTATTTAACATTTTTGTCTTATCTTGCCAATTTTATTTTATTTTGTCATAGTTTATGAATATTTCATACAAATTTTTTATTTAATTTAGTTAAAATTTATATATATTTGATGCAAATTGAATTTTATTTTTTTATCTATAGTTTTTGTCTACAACTTGCCAATTGTATTTTTTTTGTCCAGTTTCCCTTAAAAGGAACTATTAAAACTCATGGAAACAGTGTTCTAAATAAATAAAAATTATTGTGTCCTCCCATATGTATCAAATGTAATCTCAACATTACCACCTGACGTTATTACACCACTACTGTTATTGAGTTTTAAAATGCAATTGTATATACGTTTATAATTAATTGTAAGTCCTTGTTATTTTATTTTATTTTTTTTAGTTGTTTGTATTCTTTGTAATCTTTTCTTGTACCATTTCCCTCAACGAGCTACTAAGGCAAGGAAAACAATGATCTAAATAAATAAAATAGCACACAGTGTACAAGAATTTGAAACAAATTTACTTTAATCGTTCTTAAACTATTAAAATATTATCACTCATGGCTTTTATAATCTATGTCTAGTCTAGTAAATCATGATAATGCATAAATCGGATTTAACTTATAATACGATACACATAAACTCAAGAATAAACGGACCTTGTATCAGTCGTCAATAAGACTGTGAGAAGAGGTTATAGCAGTTATAGCTGTAATGTTTATAATAAATATTAAAATGAATATACAATTGCGAAGTGGATCTGATGGTGAAAGTGGTGGTGTTATTGTTTGGGCTAATTGTAGATTGCCGATAAGGACAACTAAATCACTATTTAATGTTTACTAGATTAATTATTAATACCTGGGTCTTTGATTTGCCTGTTAATTGCTTTTATGACGGGGCTAATGAACATTTGGAATGAAGATCAATTTAATTATGGATTATGTCATGGGTTTTGGGTCACTATTTATGGACGTGAGGCGGTGTCCCACAATTATCAAATGTTGGTTATCATGAGCTGTCATATTGTATAATAGCGTTTGAGCATTGGCAATTTTCTATGGTTCTTAAAACCTGTGTGTGCCATTATACGAATGTTCATATCTTAAATATATAATTGTTTTGAGCGCCTAACGCTTTATGATGTCTCACTCTCTCATTGAGCTGTATTGGTTTATTTCCTGAATAAAATAACTCTCTTGTTACCTATTCTGTAGCCTCTATTATGGATGGTACTCTACTCTCTGAGAAAGAGTACTTGCTGGAGCATGTGCCTGCAGGACTATTCACGGACGTGTGGGTTCGACTCCCGAGCCTATTAATATGGCATTATCTTTGGAGCCTGACCAGTCGGATGTTCAAATTTGTAATGTTTCTAAGAATAATCCCAGTATTTTGCATCCCGAGACCTCTCGCGTGTTAGGTGTTTCCGTTGTCGGAAGTTAGGTCACGTACAGAGACAGTGTAGAGCGGGAAACTTGTAGGGCGTGCCCATAGTCGTGGTTTGGTCGCGCTGACTCATCCCAAGTCACGTTTTTCTACCCCTGTGGTCACGATCCATAAGGGTAGGGAGGAATGTTCTGGTCTATTTAGACACATGAGCATCCATTCCTTCATTAGTCATAAGTTTCTGCATAAATTAGATGGCAAAGTCAAAATCGATTCGATTCCTCCTAAAACTTACGCTGTGGCTAACGGGCAAAGGATAGTGGTAGACAGTAAAGTGGTCTTTTCGATCAAGATAGGTGGGTTTTCTGGGAAACGTCCATTTTTCATCGTTCCGGACCTGCCTTTTGATATTATTTTCGGCAATGATTTTGTGTTTAGCAATCAAGTTGTATACATTTGAAATTCCCCCTTAGGTCTTAGTATTAAACTAAAACACTTGTTAAAGTTAATTATTTTACAAAATATGAACATTCTCCTGAATAAAACCATTCTAGCCAAAAGGTAGTTTCTGGCTGAGGTTGGTGATAAAAGTATTTGGGGGATGACCTTTCTTTCCACCAAGAGCTTCCCTCTTTTTCCAACAGATAGCAGCCTCGAGAAATGCCTGGTCCATGTATCGTTGTGTCTAGATAGATGGCGCAGTCAGACAGTTACTTACAACTTGTTACATTTACACCCGATTTAAAGAATGGACTTGAATGAAATTCGTATACATTCCATGGATGCTGCTGCCATAATTATCTATGGCTGCTGCTCGAACGGTTTGGACCTAATCAAGAAGACAGTTTATCACTATATTTTATATAAATTCAGCAATGTCATCTCCAACCTTTCCACCACCTCCCTTCATTGCAATGGAAGAAATGCGATAGTCACACATTTCGAAGTGTCCACTTAGTGACATCAAAAGTTTCATATACTATTATAATATCTAATTATTAAAATTTGTGGAGTGAGAAACCTTTAAAAAATAAAAATATCACGTATTCTGTTAATTTAAAAAAAAATGTCAGGCTATGCACTGACGTCAAGCCCACTGGCTTATCTAAATTAATTAAATGAAGAGTTTGTTTATCTGTTATGAGCATTATTCAATCTAATGTGCGTAAAGGGCTGACATTTTAAGTTAGTATACCCTCTCTGTACCATGTGTTTAATATAACAATGTTATTTCTTAGGGTTTAATACGAGTAGTAAGTATTATATCATAACCTTAAGATTATGAAGACATCCCCCTCTCCCTAAAATAAATAGAATTGCATTCTCTATACGCACACGGTATCAGTAAACCGTTCCTAGGAAACCCAACTTTAGCAACCGACAGCCTATGGGTAGTTATTCTCAAAGCACAAGCTATGTAGTTGGTCTATCGACAGGTGGACATATTTAGCGAGTTTAATTAAGATCAGTATATTTATTATGATAGGAATAGCAAAATAAAACAAATTTAATTTTTTTGTAGGTATTTTGTTTTCAATGAGTGTTATTTTTGTGAAAATATTATTAATTCATTATTTTCCAAATAGTTGTAATTAGTTGATAATCAAAACACATTTAAAAGAAAATATATTATTATAAAAAAAAAATATTTTGAAATCTTTACTACCACCCAAACCAGTCATGTCTTTTTATTAATTAGGACAGTGATGCTTATTGTTTGACGTTGTAGGTTGGTGATGATAGAATAGCTTTTATGAACAAGTGAAATATCGATAGAACTTCTTGTTCAATTATCTCTACAACAAAGATCGGATGAAGAATCCCGATTATCGTGCGACACGCTTTAGTTCACGTAAAGGATCTAAACTAGTTCAGCTGGAGGAACAGTTTTAAATTGAACTATTAGTTCGTGAACTACACATCTCTAGACAGTAGACTGTTTTAACAATTAAGAACAACTAAACAATTTTTTGTTTAGTTCGTATCTTTAAAAAATTGAAAATGTCTACAATTTCTTCCTTACTTTACAATTCTTTATTCAAGAGAACATCAACTTTTGCACTGACAGCTATTTGTGGAGCATTTATTTTTGAAAGATCATTTGAAGTGGGCACACAATATATCTATGAAACTATTAACAAGGGTAAACTTTGGAATCATGTTAAAGACAATTATGTTAATGAATGATGGACTAATTTAAGCAAAAAATAAAATCCATGGAATTTTATTTTCAAGACTATTTTTATAATTGCCTTGGTAAATATGTAACTTTGGTTTATGGCCAAATTTTACAAAATTAACTTAATTTGATCTGTCTTAAGTAACATTTCACTATCATGTATATCATAATATGATAGGAACTTGATATGTAATAATGATATAATTTATTAAATGATTCTGTAATATGTCACCCCTTATATTTATTTCCAAGTTCTAGAGATTTAAGTTCACCAAAAGAGGTTAAAATGCATTGGTGCCATTCACGGGGTTAGGGCTTAAACTTAGGTCTATGAGAGGGGGCTGCAAGGGGTACATCATACCTGGGACTTGATAATTTCCTGGGATCTCAGAAAATGTTTGTATTTATTGAAGATTAACATTCACATTTCTACTTAATGTACTATTACATACTAAATTATTAATATAGATATCGTTAACATATTTTTTCCTTATTTTAGATATAAAATGTACATCCGCCTTTGTCTTATTTCTTTTTATTAGTCATGACTAAAGGGAAAATGGAAGGGGGCTAGGGGGATGCTGAAAACTTTGTACCCCCGGACAAAATTCCTATCAAAGGCCCTGCTTAAACCAATTCAAATTATTATTGTGCTTGGTACATAATAGGCCTACATCTTTTACAACAGATAATCAAATGAGACATATATTTGCATTAGACTGATTGCTAATTACTGCATCTGTGCCTTACACCAGATGTAACTCTGCCACAAGATAATTATTTTAAAGAGTAATTCTTTATAACATAGAGTTAACATAACCTTCACACTAATATGGTTAAAAACACTGGCCTAAAGCCCTATCGATAGACCCCGTATCCTTAATCGCGTGACATCCAATGAGAAAGTTTGAGAGTGCATCAAATTAAACTTTTTGAAAGAAAATCGTTTATATAGCTAGGTGCAAGCAGACTTGATAGGTAAAGCATAGGTTATTAAGAATACTGACAGGAAGTTTAACCGACCAAAGTGACATCAGTGAGAAATGTTATTTCTCTCAAACTGTTTCAGAGAGACATTGCTTGTCGTGAATTTTAAATTTTCAGAAAAACATTTCTGAAATAGCTCTTTGCATAAATAGTACATTTTCCTATTTTGTTTCTATTGCAATATACAGTAGAAAGTACAATCTCTTACTGCGGAATCTTTCTACACACTTACAAACACACAGTCTGTAGATGGGGCTTAATGTGCCTAATTTACACCTTTCCAGCCAAAAAATCTTTGAGGTCATGTCTTTTCACTTTTTAGCGTTTTAGTAAGATTTTTTTTTTTTGGGTGACCTGGTGGTCTAGGGGTAAGGTGTCAGACTTCTATGCTGGCGGTCGGGGTTCAATCCTCGGTCCCGGCACAGATTTATCTGATTTCCAAACCCTTCCTTCACCTCTGACAAGACATCTTGTGAATGTGAGGAATGCCAGGTCTCCACCGTGGTTCGGATCCCACGTTAAACTGTAGGTCCTCCATTTCATCTCACAATCACCCTAACATTACACATTAGCGTAAGTGCGTATAACCCGAACGGGTAGTAAGACGCGGTGCTAATAATAATAATAATAATAATAATAGTAAGATTTTTTGGTTATTTTTTATTTTCCATGTTTCCTGCTTCACTAAAGCATCTAAAGTTAGTGACACCACTAGAGAGCGAACCAAATTAGATTTTGTTGCATTTGTAAAGTCCTGTCCATTCCTAGGCTAGATTGTGCTTTTTTTTTTTTAAAGCTATGCCAGATATTTAAAGGGAATAGTTCTAATATCTACATGGTGTTAGATGGGACGAGGGCGGGTGCATCACAGTGTTACATAACACAGATCTTATGTTTGAATTTTAACGTTAAAACAAATAATATTGTTTATGTTTTCACCATTAATATTTACATAGGCTACTTAGGATTCTGAGTAGTATTAAATCATAGTTCCTCTTTTAGGTGTGTCACACTCTTGTCTAGCATTTGTAAGATGATCGCTTTTAGCAGATTCTAGATGGACATCACACACTCACCTGTCTTATGCCAGTTGTGAAAATCTCCTCAGGAGAAGCATTTGCAGTCACATGCATGAGTATTTTACACATGGGAAAAGCATGGAGGCTTGTATCACACAATATTTCAGCGAGAAAGAGTGGCTGGCATTTGTGGCAGTATTATCTGTTACCTTGATCTGTCACCTGAGAGGATTGACTGGAATTTGCAAACTGAAAATGCTGGACAAGTGTGCAGTCTCATTCAGTGTCACAAAAGCTCCCCTATGAAATAATGATATTCTCTCTAGCCCACTGTCTTATAAGCACACTGTTACATTTCTTTTCAGCCCCTCGTTGGACGTCATTTGTTACATTTCTTTTCAGCCCCTCGTTGGACGTCCTTTGTTACCTTTCGAGTCTTGGCGAGTGTTAATAGTTGCATATTAACCCCCACGTTGTGTCGCCATTTGCTATACTTCTCTTTTTATTGACGTATAATAGCCCCGTGATTGGAAGTCATTTGTTATATTTCTCCTCCCCACGTTAGAATGCTATTTGTTATATTACATAACAGAATCATTTAAGAGTCACTCCGTAAATCATCGTTTCTATTACGCAACTATGTGCTTTACTTATAATGCCTCGTTCCTTATCATTAGACTTTAATAAATGATAATATATCACATAAAGTTTGATATCTATTTATTCCTTAAATTGAAAACATATTGTTATTAGTATTCTAATCGAAACACGATCATGTCGAGGGCCTAGCAACTTATAATCACCGATCGCTTAAAGCACGTCCATTCAAGACCACGACTGATTGCACAGTAAAATACGAAGTTTCAAAAAGTCACATATATCTGAGTTCAATAGAAGCTTCTCGAAGGAACCTTTCTAACGGTAAATTACACACCTACAAACCCAGAACAAAAATACCTATTGCGTTTGGAAGCTTCTCGAAGAGGAAATACTTTAAAAGATCTTAACTTGTCTGGATTACGTTAAAAGACGTTAACATTTCTTAAGTTTAGCTCCAGTAGATGCTGCCATCGTACCACGAGGCGCGAACTAACTAGTAAATAATTTAGAGGAAGACGTGATTTAAGCGCCACGTAATAGATTGTACAATTTAAATAAAGTAAAATATGTTTAATTATATGTAAAATATTTTTGAATATATAAATAATTAGAATGATAAATGGTCAATGCTTTCAAATACTCCTTAGGGTCAAATCTATTGCATTACAACACCAAGAATAATAGTTTCCAATTAATTTCATGCTGTGTTCAGTTTTACTGAGTGTTGTTAGTGCTAGTTGTTAGTGAGCTGTACTTTTCTCAGGGTGAAAGGCAATTAATAATGAAACTACTATTGATTGATAACTACTAACATAAACTTCCCTCTTTAGGCAATACCTGGCTGTGAGCTACTAACATAAACTTCCGTCTTTAGGCAATACCTGGCTGTGAGCTACTAACATAAACTTCCCTCTTTAGGCAATACCTGGCTGTGAGCTACTAACATAAACTTCCGTCTTTAGGCAATACCTGGCTGTGAGCTACTAACATAAACTTCCGTCTTTAGGCAATACCTGGCTGTGAGCTACTAACATAAACTTCCCTCTTTAGGCAATACTTGACTGTGAGCTACTAACATAAACTTCCCTCTTTAGGCAATACCTGACTGTGAGCTACTAACATAAACTTCCCTCTTTAGGCAATACCTGACTGTGAGCTACTAACATAAACTTCCCTCTTTAGGCAATACCTGACTGTGAGCTACTAACATAAACTTCCCTCTTTAGGCAATACCTGACTGTGACCAGGCGACAGTAATATTGTCGTTACTTGTATTTTATAGCTTTAAAGAAAAGTTGATTTTCTTTTACTTAAGTTTGTTATTATTATTAGCATGTCTTACTACCCATTCAGGTTATATGCACTTACACTAATGTGTAATGGTAGAAGGATTGTGAGATTAAATGAAGCACCTACAATTTAATGTGGGATCCTGGCTTAAGTTTGTTAAATAGTCTAGAATGCTAATGATGGGAGATTGGGGTTCAAATCTCGCCTGGTCAGGTGAGTTTTCCTAAATGGTTTTCAATTCTTCCTCCACACAAATGACACTTCCTCTAAATTAAACCTTTCTTATCTCTAACTCATTAGCATAATTAGTACATATTTGTACAACCCAAACCTGTAATAAAAGTGATGCTAAATAGTAATAAAAAAAGTTTATTTTAAATGTCCTATGTATAAAAAGGGGATTGTACCATTCATATAGAGCATATACAAATATTTTCTTTGTTTTATTATAAAGCATGTCTTTTTATTTACTATAATATATTACACACTTGCGAAGATGGCGAAAAAAATAACGGGGCCTACCAATAATAATAAAGTATAAAAATATGTATAAACTATATACAACTAAAGTAAAATTCACCAAAATCACACAGAAATATGAAAGCAAACTTGATATTTTGCTCTGTCTCATAAGTGACTGTGCATGTCAATTGACCTTCCTAAAATAATATCATGTGAGATTTAAAATTGTATAGGTGTACTTTATCAATATTGATAAAATTAGTAATTTACTTTCATGTGGTTAAGAACTGTAATAGTGAGTTTCAATAGTAATGGATGTGTTGTGTCATATCATTAGAGGATGTGCAAACATTTTCTACAATTAAAAAAAATGTAATTCATTTTCAAGAGTTGAGTATGTTAACACGTGCATGCGCGCACGCGCGCACACACACACACACACACACACACACACACACACACACACACACACACACACACACACACACGAGATAAATGTGGTTGTTGTTAAAAGTTTAGCCTTATTGAAATGATACATTTTATTTGGGAAATTGTTTTCTGTGTGCCTGTTCTCGAACTCAGAATGGCACATTCCAGGTCATTTTAAACAATATGGCTTACCAATATCCTGTTTCCCAGGCAGCCATTTTTTGTTTAAAATAGGCCTATATATCTATTACTTATCAATTTTCCATTTTAATCTATCTGTAAAAATAAAATAGTGATATTTTGGTCAGGAAAAAATATCTTATGTGGTTATTATGAATAACTACACCTTTAAAAAAAAAATAGAGCCATATTTCTGTCTACATATAAATTTAAGACATAGTAAAAATGGCAGTGTCTGAATAGTCTGTCCAAGGGCTGTTAGAAGAAAAGTGCACTTGAAAGTTGCAATGGTGTAGACTTAAAAGTGTGGAAGTCATTTATGATGTCTGAATTCTATTTCAAGTGTGGCGATGCACTCCTTACAACACACTTTACGAAAGGGCAGATAAAAAGTTTGTTTATGATAGGTTTTTACCTGGATGACAGTTCGAAAATCATGTTTTAGGTTTTGGGTTGCCAACACTTGTAAAAGATCATTGTTTTGTTATAAATTATCTTTAATTACCTGTTATATTTTACATTTAAAATAACATAAGTTAAGTTTTCTCATACTATTTCATTTTTTTTAATAATTTCTCTTTATCAAACTCAAAACAATATTTTAAACATAATTAAAAGTAATTATTCTCTGTTTTGGAGTGTTATCTATGTGTACTATAGTGCGTACATTAATACCTTTTAATACAGGCATTGCATTTACTTAGAAAAGAGAAAATACTTGCCTTTTTTTTTACATCCAATAAATGATTTTATGATTATTTTATCTTATTTTGAAATATTTAACTGAATAAAATATTTTCATCAACTGCGTGTCTGCATCATTGTAAAAAACTTGTTTACCGTCATGTTCAACCATATGGTTTAAATTCGTCAGTCGTCATTTTGAAGCTATGTTCATTAGAAGTTTTTTATGAAAGTGGTGAGAATATTTTTTTAAAGTGGAATAAAACGGTAAATAAACTTTGTGTCCGTCCTCAAATAAATAACAAATAATATTGGCCTAAATTACTGTGGTTAACTATCACATTAATATATTACCATCTGTTTTCATTAGTCATCCAAAGTGATAGATGTCAGCTGTTGGTGTAGTGATATATTAGTGATTACTTCTGGTAACATTTTGAGCTGTTATCCAGGTAAGCTTAGGTCGTGAATGAATTATACAATGTGCCCCTTATTGCGCACTAATAAGTAAAATAGTGTTTTACATTGACTAAATAAACAAACTCAGCTCAAACTGATTTGTAGTGTTATTTGTTCATTTACATGTATTAGTTGGCGATTTCTTTCCATGGAGTGAAAATCTCTTTTTAAAGGATAAAATATTTTGGTCCTATTTTGTCTAGAAAGATGTAATCTATAATAAAACTATAAACACTAATGCTTTATAAACATAAGATCAACTATTGGAAAATAAGCATTTAATACATATTATGTATTGATAAGTAGGCCTACTATAAATATGCAGCATGTTTTTAAAACATATTATTCTTGTACGGTAGCTGTGTGTTTTGCATGTCCCTTTATGGCAAGAACTTAATCAGTTTGTTCTCTAGAAGTTTTAGTATTGTTGTGACATATTTAAAATGACTCCATATTCATGTAGGCCTAAGTATATTAATTTCTAAAGTATTTGGCCGGTGTATTAAGGGGCTATGCTTGAAATCAAATTAAGAGCATGGTAGACAAAACCTATCAAAATTCAATCGCTTTGCCATGAATATGCATGTTTTAGAAATAGCCACTAGGTATCTCTAGCTGTAGGCCTGCTGTTCTGTTTGAAAGTATTTTGCGCCCTATGCATTTAAGGGTGCCAGAAACATGTTTGATTAAAGTGTGCAGTAAAGTGTAAAAGTGTGTAGTGTGAAAACACTTCACACACAGCCAATATATGCTAGGAAACCTTTGTTAAAGCCTTAAGCTATGCTGCACAAGTCAGTGTTATTATAAGAGAATTTCAGGACTGTGTTATTGTAATAACGTTTTTCAACAGTGAAATAAGATAGTATAATGTCTTTAGCTATCTGTTTCTGAATAAGTATGAGCAAGGAAATAAAACAATTTAAAAAAAGAATATCAAATATACTTTCTAATGATGTGACAAAATATTGTTTTTTTAAATACAGTAGTTATTAAAAAGCCATTGAATTATATGTTTTTAATATCGGTACTCAGTAAGTCTAACTATATTAATTGTAAAAAAATATTCACTAAGCCACAGTAAAAATCTGATTTCGAAACACGAGTTTTATGAGCCAGAACCTTTCATCTTCTAAATTAAACTTATTAACTAAACAGCCAAACTTGTACTGTAGTAAGCTAGTGGATCTGTCAATAAGTCATTGATTAATCAGATTTTAAGTAAAGTTACCTATAGTCATACCAACTTTTTAAATATCCATTGCCACTGTGTCTTGAAACTCACTATCGTGTTTAATATTTTGAATGTCATCAATTTCCATTGTATTACTGTCTTGACTTTCTAAAGTAGAAAATGGAATTGGTTTACCCTTATTTCTCTTGTCATTTGGATCTTCCAAATAAGGACCATCTAGTGAAAAAACAATTCGAAGCCCTTTCTTTTTTACATCCTCCAACTTAAATTTGGACACATCAAAACCTTTGTGTTTTTTATTTGCTTCCAAAATAATGTTGGTTCCATTGGATTCTAGTTCTTCAAATTGTGTCTGTACCAGACTTTTAATATCTTCAGCTGCTTTCAAAACACCTGTCAGTCAAATCTTCGGAATCTTCAGTTAAACGTAATCGAACTGTTTGCTTAAACGCATGGCGTTCTTCTTCATATAATTTACTTAAAGCTTTTTTCTCATCGTTGTCTCTAAGCCCAAGTTCTTCTTTTCGTGTTATAAAAAGTAGTTTGTTTACAGCACGGTCAACTCTATCTTCCAAATTCATGATAGATATTACCTATTTAATAAAATAAACATTACTTTTGTATTGATAAATACCACATTTATAATCAGAGATTGTTTGTAATCACAGATAATGATAATACTACATTGCTGCAGCAAAACCCAAAACTTTATGTTTTAGTTTAAATACTTTCTAGGTTCATCTATAAATTAACTACTTTTATAAAATTAGCCAGCATTTATAATGACAATTACATTTTAAATAAACGTGTAAAATGTTTACTATTCGCTAGTAGAATAATACATAAAACTATAATGAAACAACAAAAAATAATACTTTATAGTTTAAATTAAATACTTTATAGATTCATCCATAAATTTATCGCTATTATGCACTTGGCCAGCGTTTTTAATAGGAACTACATCTTATGCTGGGCTTATATTATCGAATAACGAATAGTGAATAGGTATTAACGGAGTGAAACAATTTAATAAAAGCATAACAAGCTTTGATGATAAGTTTAGTACATTATCCTTAGGACTCTCATGCACAAAGAGATCCATATATGTAAATGAATGCCTAACTCATCAAAATAAGATTCCATTTGGACAAGCCAAAGAATCAAAGATTTCAAATCTGTACGGATCAGAGAGGGAAAATATACCCAAAGTTTACTGAGAATGGAAGAGTCCATCATATCAAGTCCAACACTAATATAAAGAAGATTTTAACATCAACAAATAATAACGATTGTGATCATAACATTGAGCAATACAAGAGACAACAAAGCAGCTACTCTATGGAAAAGGGACAGTAGGAAATCAATGAGCAATAAAGAAAAAGTGTTGGTTTCAACGAGTCTAAATGGTTAAAGTAGGGCTATTAGGGAAAAGTGACTTACAATGGGTTTTGTTTATTTCTCTTTGTTTTGGGTATAGGTCTACTATTTTTCAGAATATTCAATTTAATTTTTAAAGTTATTCTGTTATATGCAGTTGGTTAAATTAGGGTTAACATGGGGAAGGTGTCTTACAAGTTCTTTGTTCATTTGTCTAAGTATTAGGAATACTAGCTTTCAACGTGATAAATTCATTGTTTAAGTTATCATATTTAAATATTTTCAAGTACCGGTACCTAAATGAGTTTGCATAATATAAAATTATGATATACTAAACAAACAGTGGAGTATAGTTTAAATAATGCTACTAACTTAGTCTTGAATATGGTAACCAGTCTGTTAAATTTAATTTTGGTATACTATATTTAAATATTCTTAGCCTTAGAAATAAAACTGATGATCTTGAATCACTTTTAATTTCACTTAAATTAAAATTCATATAATTGTTTTGACTGTAACATGGATAAAGGGATATGTTTCACTATATGATTGCCGAGACCATAAGCCTGGGGGATGTGTAGGGGTCTTGATTCACAAATCTTTAGAATACACATTTATTGACAATGTCATAAATAAAGCAGAAGATTTGTCTATTCTCAAGATATTACTTAGACCCACAAATCATTTTAAAAATAATCTCAATATATGTGTCATTTAT
>JBCFYV010000024.1:39988532-40030903 GCA_039000515.1 Timema cristinae
TTTGGGTACGTCCTTTTAAAATTTACCTTCTTCCTATTATTACGTCAGGAAGAAATAAATAATTTATAAAGTTCATTCGCCCATTAACGTCTCAGTTTGGGTGATATATTCGACCAATACATCCCTAAAGTTGATATAATTTCATTAATATAGACTGAGTTTTGGTTAGTTTATTTGCATTATTTAGTTTTTTAAATTGTTTGTTGCTTTGTTTTGAATAGTTGTTCTAATCGAGAGTGGGAAGAATAATTTGTGTCTCGAAATATATTCAGCTGCAAGATATGAAAGACAACTGCGCAGTCGCGAACAGAAATCCTTAGAACTACAAGTGGAAACCGAACAGCTCAAAGAACAAAGTGCCAGACAAAATGCGATAATCGCCTCTCTAAGGAAAAGAATCCAGGTGAGAACATTAAAAAAGAAGATAATTTGCTCCCTAAACTAATGGCTGACTGTAAACAGTTTTAATAAAATCATTTTGGAATACCTGGGAGACACCTAATGGATTATAAATTAAAGTCATATGTATAAACAGTGCAATTATTGTTAACTATCCTGAACAGTAGAGCCTCGTTAACCCAAACTAATTGGGGCAGAAGCTTTTTTGACTAACCGAGAGAAAATGGAATGGTACAGTAGCCCCATGGCTTCTTTGGTGCTGACTGACATCTCATAGCTGACTTCTGACAGTCAACATTTAGGTATATACATAAATGTTGACTGTCAGAAGTGACAGCTGCTAAACACATGTTTTTGAAGATCATATGGTTCGGCGTAGGGATTCATAATTTGGTCTGGTAACTTTTCAAAGCCTAGCTGTTAGTCAGCACCAAAGAAGCCATGGGGCTACTGTATGTGAGGAGACAATGTGTGCAAGTTTAATTTTTTTTCTATTTGAGGTATTTAACGTTCACTTTCCAAACCGACTGATTATATCAACACAGGACTTAAGGGGGTATACATAAACCACGTAACACTTTTTTCTTACCTTTTTTTTAACCTCCCCTTCTCCCTCCCCCCACCCCATGTAACATCAAGTAGACATTTAGCCTTTAACACATTAGGTTGTCCACAACTTTTAAATATCAATAATTTATTATCACTGTTTCTCACAGTTCACTATCAAATTTGAGTTTTTTTATCAATAAAAATATACTTTTTTTTTCCATTTTACGAAAATAATTGGGTGGGAGTGATATATTTATACATATACATAGTTTTTGTCACTCCTATGCAATTCCAACTATTCAGAAAATCTATTATTAATCCTTAAACAATAATATCAAAGTAATATCAAGACGGTTATATTAAATGAACGTTACTAAACATCCATGTTGTTCTTTTTTTTTTATAGGAACTTGAGGACAAGGAAAGGACTCTTAGCTCGTCCCAAGGACGAGCCGAGATGGCCCTACAGACCTTGCAACGAGAGAACCATTATCAGGAAGAGAAGGTCAAGACATTGGAGAAAAAAGTAAGTGGACACTCCTTCATTCTTTTGATAACAGGCATCTACAGTAAGACGTAGTTCAAAGTAAGGGATAACAGGCATCTACAGTAAGACGTAGTTCAAAGTAAGGGATAACAGGCATCTACAGTAAGACGTAGTTCAAAGTAAGGGATAACAGGCATCTACAGTAAGACGTAGTTCAAAGTAAGGGATAACAGGCATCTACAGTAAGACGTAGTTCAAAGTAAGGGATAACAGGCATCTACAGTAAGACGTAGTTCAAAGTAAGGGATACATTGTTAATGTCGTCTGTATATTATTTTCTGGGAGGAATTGACTACGTGCATTTTTACACAAATATATTCATAAAACTTATAAAGATATGACTATACTATGATTAAAAAACTATCTGAGCAGATATTCAAATCCTACTACAGTACTTCAAGCAAATGCTAATTTTATTTATATTATTATTATCATCACCGCGTCTTACTACCCGTTCGGGTTGTAGGCACTTACTCTAATGTGTAATATTAGGGTGATTGTGAGATGAAATGGAGGACCTACAGTTTAACGTGTGATCCGAACCACGGTGGAGGCCTGGCGTTCCACACATTCACAAGTTGTGATTAATACACGTCTTGTCGGAGGTAAAGGAAGGGTTTGGTAATCAGATAAATCTGTGCCGATACCGAGGATTGAACCCCTGATTCCCAACACTAGTTCTATTTATTTCCTTAATATACAAACAATACAGTTTGATTGAGACTTAGTTTGGGTTCAAACTTATTGTTTTTAATAATAATTAAAGCTGTACTACTCACAATATACTCAATATAATCAGAATAATTTCAAAAATATCATTCATGATCAACAAACAATGTTTATCACATATTAATTATCTCATAATCTCGAGATAATTTTAACTTCTTATTCATATTGCTTTACGTAATACTTTTAACAGACTGATCAGCCAATGAGGAGACGAGAAAGTGATCCAGATATTGAATATGTAAAGCCTAATACGCACTTGGAAATATTGTTTGCCAGCTTTGATCATAAAACGTTTCCCATGTTTGACAACAGTTTGTAAACTGTTTCTAGTATATATATACAGTTTGGCAAGCATTGGAAACAGTTACAGTACATTGTTTCACTTCCAGACTACGATGATGAAACATTGTTTCCTTATTCAAATTCGCACACGAAGGACCTTTAACTTCTTTTTCCAATTCATTCGGACCAACTGAGTACTTTTTACCTATTTCATTATAAACATCCCGTATTTTTATAGTCCACTGACGTCACATCCCACAACAATGTTTTTGTATGGAATATCTCTATAAGTTCCTTTGTATTTTCGGTTGATCACGGCATGACAAATGACAAACCATGAACTGATGTTATCTCTCGGAACAACAGAAGCAAACTGGTCCACGTTGTTTGTTGTCGACAATATTGACAAACACGTCCTGACACGCAAACATTGTTTCTTGTAACCCATTTGAAATGGATGACTAAAAACATGTTTCCTTCTTGGAAAACCACGACTATTTGTTTCCAAACTTATTCTGAATGTTTCCAAATTGTTTGCAAACAATGTGTCCTAGTGTGTGCTAGACTTAAGAAGCGTAATCGGAAATCTGTTTTTTGGGTGTTAGTTAACACCTATATCCGTGGTTGATATTCTGTGTTTGCGTATACTTTAGATTTATGTTTATTTTAATATTGAAATCTAACTATGGATTACTGAATAATCGAGGATCGTTTCCGAGACAGAAAATAAATACGTAGCACTTATTACAGATAAATAAGTGGCAAACGACTTAATAGGTAAAGTATTAATTCTAATCTATTTAATGATATATAATTGTGAAGGTATACAATAAACAATATCCATTTGGATCGTGTTATTAAATTTCACCACAACGTAAGAATCAAAACCTATTCATATCTAAACCTTATTTCCAGGTGAAAACATAGATGTCATGTACGTGTATGTGTATACACAATCATATGCAATATTTATACTTTAGCTGTATTTATATGTATTTGTTTATTTGTTGAACTCGTGGACTGAAGCTACGCGATAAGGTGTGTTCAAAAGACATATATTTAGAATAGAGAAGTGTGAATGGTCGAAATGCAAAACTATATTTTTCCATGCTTTAAAATAAAAGTACTTTAAAAAAAACTATTCACGACACATTTATTTAAAAAGATTGTACATTTATAGCATTATTTCTAATTTTAATCAACTTGTACATTCGATTATATTATTATTATTATTATTATTATTATTATTATTATTAGCACCGCGTCTTAATACCCGTTCGGGTTATACGCACTTACGCTAATGTGTAATGATAGGGTGAATGTGAGATGAAATGGAGGACATACAGTTTAACGTGGAATCCAAACCACGGTGGAGGCCTGGCATTCCCCACATTCACAAGATGTCTTGTTAGAGGTGAACGAAGGGTTTGGCAATCAGATAAATCTGTGCCGGGACCGAGGATTGAACCACGGACCCCAGCAGAGGGGTCCGACACCTTACCCCTAGAAAACCAGGTCACCCGATTAAATTATAGACTTTCCCCTAAATATTATGTAGACATGTATTGATAAAATAAAGTAAAGAGAATGTAGTTTTGCATATGGATCTAACACTTATGAAACATGTTTTATTATTTGCTTAGTGGGTTCACGAACGCTTTGAACTTAATGTGGGAATGTAGGGGACGCGAGAAAAGATAATTGTTTTCAAAATTCTTAATCAACATTTTTTTAAATCAAAATAAATCAAATATGTCTCCAGTAGAATCATAGAGTTTAATTTTCTTCGCAAAGTGACTTCAACCGTCCTTGAATATCTGTCAAGGGTGTCCTAAAATTTAATGACAACTTTTCTCTTCATTTAAAAATTTGTCATCTAATGTCACCATGTTCATGACAGATAATCAACATCTGTTTATATCACTATGTGAAGAAATTTAAACCCTATATTTATACCGAAGCAATATTTTATTTATCTTGGCCAAAAAAAAAAGTTTTGCTATAAAAACTGCAAACACATTTATCTTTTCTGGTGTCCCCTAAACTTCCACCTTAATGTAGCTGTTAATAGTACACAACATAGCTTGTCCTAAACTAGTTTCTTATTTTATGTTTACAACATAGTGTTTTTTTTAAGTAAGCAACACTAATTTTTTATAATAAAACCATACGTTGCCGTTATTAGAATATGATAATTGCACATAAAATTTAGGAAAATAACCAATTTATTAGAGATCGCGCAAACTCGCTTACTATTGGAACTACAAACTATAAAACAAAGCACTACTTTTTTAATTTTTATTTAGCACCACGCTTTAATACCCATTAGGATTATATACTTAAGCACTAATTAGACTAATGGGTTAGGAATTGGGAAGGTTGAAAATAGAGGAAGCGAATCCACATTTGCGTGGAAGAAGAGTGTAAATCCATTTAGGAAAAACTACCCCCAGTTCACCCGAGCGATATTCGAACCTTGATCTTATCATCCTCTGCAGTCTAGCTCAACACTAAACTATAGCGTTAGCTAACTACGCCACCGAGGCGGGTCAAAGCGTTCCTATTCTCCTGATAAAGTGTTCTTATCGCCTTGCAGGTCCGTACGTTGGAGCTGGAGTGTCACTCTGAAGAAGTTCAGAAGGAGAATCATCGGAAAGCCATGGAGGATTTGGTGAGAAGGCTGTCCTCTGCTTTAGGGGCAGAGTACAGTGAGGCCATGGTTTGTTCACCTGAAGGACTGGTCCACAAAGCTTCGGAACTTGTACAGGTGGGGCTTGAAGTTGGTGGAGATTAAGAGCCGGGATTGTCACAATCAGTATTGCTGTGTGAGCCAGGGTAGACTAGATAGTTGTCACAATCCCTACTGCGTGTGAGCCAAAAAAAACTAGATATTTGTCACAATCCCTATTGCTGTGTGAGCCAGGGTAGACTAGATAGTTGTCACAATCAATACTGCTTGTGAGCCAGGGTAGACTAGATATTTGTCACAATCCCTACTGCGTGTGAGCCAGAAAAAACTTGATATTTGTCACAATCCCTATTGCTGTGTGAGCCAGGGTAGACTAGATATTTGTCACAATCAATACTGCTTGTGAGCCAGGGTAGACTAGATATTTGTCACAATCCCTACTGCGTGTGAGCCAAAAAAAACTAGATAATTGTCACAATCACCACCTCATGAGAGCCATGATAAAATAGGTAGTTGTCACAATCACCACCTCGTGGGGGCCATGATAAACTAGGTAGTTGTCACAATCACCACCTCGTGGGAGCCATGAGAACCTAGGTAGTTGTCACAATCCCCACCTCGTGGGAGCCATGAGAACCTAGGTAGTTGTCACAATCCCCACCTCATGGGAGCCATGATAAACTAGGTAGTTGTCACAATCCCCACCTCATGGGAGCCATGATAAACTAGGTAGTTGTCACAATCACCACCTCGTGGGAGCCATGATAAACCAGATAGTTGTCACAATCACCTTTAAAGGAGCGCGGGATGAGATCAATATTTTTGCAATTTTTATATCAAAACACTTTTTTGCTCAAAATAAATAAATATATACTCAGTAGGTGCGTTTAGTTGAATTTTATACAAATAATACAATAAAATTATTAATAATATATATTATTTATAACGAACATAACATTTGAAAACAAACTTTCCAAACGAAGAGAAAAATTCATGTTCAAATTCCGTCATGCCCATGACAAATATTCAAGAACTATCCAGATTAGTATCTGTAGAAAATTAAACCAAATTAACCAAAAAACCAAACTAGACAACTAGAGCAATAGTATTAATTTTGAAAAACAATATTTTAATTTAAAAACTGCAAAATTACGCATCTTAATTCCCGCTCTCTTTGCCCCGCCTTTAGATAAATAAAACCATTTTAATCGTGTTTTAGAGATGATTAATCAAAATAACTTTCTCTAAATATAGCTATTAGAATTTATAACATGGATTGTGGTATGAGCTACATTCAAACTTGACAACGACCAACCATTAAAATTAGAACTATTATTATTATTAACACCGCGTGTTACTACCCGTTCGGGTTATACGCACTTACGCTAATGTATAATGGTAGGTTGATTGTGAGATGAAATGGAGGACCTACAGTTTAACGTGGAATCCGAACCATGGTGGAGGCTTGCATTACCTACATTCACAAGTTGTGATTAGTACACGTCTTGTCAGAGGTGAAGGAAGGGTTTGGTAATCAGATAAATCTGTGCCGGGACTGAGGATTGAACCCCGGACCCTAGCACAGAAGTCTGACACCTTACCCCTAGACCACCAGGTCACTCTAATTAGAACTACATTAGATGGAAGCTAACCAGGCGTTTCTGTTGATTTAGAGATTAAATGAATTAATAAGCTTATTTTCTAATCAACACATTGGATGTGTTCCTTCGGTACAAAGCAAAATGGATCAAACACATCCTTAGGTCTGCACGACGTCATATAAGAAAAGGTTGAGGGAAAGAAGAGCTTAGGAAGAAGGATTCAAATATTTGATGAATTTAAGGAAAGAAGAAAATTATGTGAGCTAAAGGAAGAGGCAGAGAACAGGGTGCATTGGTGGTCTTGGTTCACTGACAAAAGGAATAGAGCTGTCGTAAGACAAAACCCTAATAATAATTTTTTTTAAACGTTAATTTTTACGTAACGGACATTTAAGAAGAGTCAACTTCTTTCCTAATCGGACGGTATTTACGATATGTTTCAGGAGACGAGTCGCCTGCGGTCTAAGTCCGGCAACATCTGCGAGACCTTGTCTTCTGTCGAGGTAGAGCTGAGGAACTGCAAGGATGCTCTGGACAGAGCACTGTCTGATAGGGACTCTTTACAGAGACAAGCGGCTTCTCATTTGCTGGAGTTGGACAGACTGAGACAGGTAGGGATATATCCTGGATGATTCCCTTGGAAACCTTGAAAACACAGGCTTGTTGTGAAGACAAGATACCGGTGTATTTCTTTCTTGGGCGATGGCTCACTAGTTAGAGACACAGCAATGTGATGATATAATTAGGAGTGTAATACACTTCAATAATCCCTTGAATGTAATGTACTGATAAACGTCTCCAAATGTGATCTTCACTGTTGTTGTTGTTGTTGTAGGAAAAGGAGAATCTTGAAATGCAGCAGAGAGTTTTGGAGAGAGATCTCGCTGAACTTAGAGAAAAGCTCACCTTGGCCAACAGGAGTCTTTCTTCGACCTCGGGCAGCGTGGCCGTTCAGGAGGCGACCATATGTCAGCTCAGAGGTGTGAGCTTTCACCCAATGGCATGGGAAATTTAATTCGGAACTCACGTCAAAAAATAATTATATGTGCACATATGAGTACAAAATATGAGCACTTTGGTGCACTGATTAAATTTTAAGTTAATTTTAGTAGAAGATTTTACTTTGAACAATCCACATTCAGGATAAATGTATATATTAAAGTTCATTTCCAAGCTAAAGGTACCTGACCTCTAATTCTTTTCCGAGAATTTAACAAATTTCTCAGAATTTTTAACTTTTTTTTAATATACAAAGAGGGCTATTCAGATCTCAAGGTAAATTAATGGTACAACTCAGTCGCATAAACTTTCTCTAATTGTATATTATAGCTTCGAAGAAAATGTTCAAAATTAAGTTCTTAGTAAATTGCCGTTGAGTATGTTTTAATAGTAGAATCAAACATCACAAAAAACAACACAATAAAAACACTTGATTTATAAACTTTAAACCAAATTGTGTAAATATTATTAACACATTTCAAATTAAAAATAAAGTTATTTGTAAACTACCCTAAAACTATTTGTGACCTGTAAAACTAAAATCGTATTCTTATTTATTATGAAAAACTATTCCTAGGTACCCATTTTGAACACGATCTTTGAAGGTCAATTTTGAAAAATGTCATATTTTTCTATAATTTGTCGTAAATAAACTACCACTAAAATAAAGATACACATTCATTATAATACATGTTGTTGTCGTGTATGTCAGAGGACCTGAAGACTAGGGACGAGAAACTTCAGAGGGTACAGAATGAGCTACGGCATCTTTTGGAAACCCTTGCGATTCAGTTGAGCTCTCCCGCCCGCTTCGTGGAGTCCACCGAGTCCAGTATCAGGAGAGGTTGAGGGAGGTCCTGCAGGATAACAAGGACCAGAGCTCGGTGAGTTGGGTTATCGCAGGACCTCTGGCGCCAGCTGAGATTGTTCTAACTGAAATACACCGGTCGTTTGGAGCAAGCTGGTCGTAGGGACGTTTGGCGTGGTTGTTATAACACCTGCTGACCCTACCTAGTGTGTTTCTTTACTCCTGACTCGCGTTTCCATCGTCCGATAGCAACGTTAGGTTAAGAATCAAATAGCCGAAGCTATTATTTATGCTTGTTATTAAGGAATTCTCCACCAAGAAATCATATTCTTAAAATTGAAAAATGACACCTGGACACGGGAATTGAACCCGGAACCTTTGGCTTAGTCCGCCAATGCTCTAACCACTGAGCTATCCAGGAACCTTCCCGTGCCCACGGTCATTCTTCACTCATATTTTAAGGCAGAGTCTATGATGGACGTGCGTAAATCATCGGCTACTAATGTGTGATTTCTTTTATTATGATCACGAGCTATCAGATAACGCAGCCATCTTCGACTCGGTAGTTGACTTCATGCTGCCACTTGTACAATTATTATAATTGTAAGGGATCACATATTTAATAGTCAAATATAATAATTAAACTAGTGGTAGCAATAAGCCAACTACCGAGTAGAAGATGGCTGCGTTATCTGATAGCTCGTGATCTTAATAAAATCACACTTTTGTAGCCGACGATTTCCGCACGTCCATTATAGACTCTGCCTTAAAATATGAGTGAAGAATGACCCTGGGCACGGGACTATTCCTGGATAGCTCAGTGGTTAGAGCATTGGCGTACTAAGACAAAGGTCCCGAGTTCGATTCCCGTGTCCAGGTGACATTTTTCAATTTTCAGAATATGATAAGTTAGATTAGATTAGATTTACCAAACTGAAAGGTTACCTGATAGTAAGGTTAGACTAAGTTATGAAAGGCCATAAAAAAATTGAGAGTTCGCCTAATGGTTAGATTAGATTAGGTATGCATAGATAAAAGGAAGAATTATGTTTAGCCTTAGTTCATACGTAATATCGCGGTTGGTCCCATTTACTTAAAAGTACTCCGCCAAGCACCCTGTAAAATATTGAATCAGACGGGTTGCTTTTGGAGGGGAATGGGCCAATACCAGTCGTGTGACTATATAGATAGGTCCCTACATTATTAAATATATAACTTTAACACAATAAAAAATATCCTTCACAACCTTTTAGTATGAAACATATAAGTCAGTCATGATATTAAATATAAACGAACCATAATCAGGTTAAAAAAATCTTCCAAGTCAACTTCATTGCATGTTAAAATCACGGAGTTTATAGTAAAGCCTAGCATAAGTTCCGATGCTTTGTAATTTTTGTTCAAATATAAAATTCAAGGCAATTATTTATATATCTCAACCAATTTTATGAAACTGGTAACACTGTCATAATAGAGTATATTCATTAACAGATTAACGCTAAATTATATACAGGTTTATTCCGATATCCGAGTAAAAGAATGATACAGGTTATAGCGGTTGACAAGACAAGTATTTACACGTTATGAACTTGGGGTCGGCGACGTCAAATGGTGATGTTACGAGGCGTCCAAGTTGGCGCTGTATGCACCTGGAGGGTAGGCAACTCATCAACCTTCAGCGCATAGCAAGTAGAGTGTGATGTAAGAAAAAAGGCAATGAAGTTCTTGACAGCAGGTAGCCATAAGGAATTGCCGATTTGTTCAGATATTTAATTGTCGGCCCTGACAAGGGCTGGTATTGAGATTCTATTTCGCCTTTTTTTTTTTTTTAGAATCAGCTAACTTTTCATTGATACTTCGATTCTTCTTAGAACTTCTTCATTAATCATCCTATCTGTCCATTTTATTTTTTCTCTTCTTCTTCAGGAGTGCATCTCCAAAGCTATCAAAATATTTTCATCTCCTTTTCCCTCAGGGCCTATGTCTCAACTCCATAGAAAACGTTGCCTAACAGTTAACATAATATCGACACTATTTCCAGCAAATCGACAACCTCCGCGAGAAGGTGTCGGTTTTGTCTCAGCAGCTGAACCGTCAGAGTGACATGACCGACCAGGCCGGCCATCAAGCGAGGAACCTTCAAGAGGAAAAAGCTCTTCTAGAATCTCGCCTGCACAAGCTGGAGAACGACCTAAGTGCCGTAGAAATGACAAGAGACGGACTTAGGAGGGATAAAAACACGGTATGGCCCTCCCTCCCCTCCTCCATTTGCAGGCACCAAAACAATACTTATCATACCGTTGGCATAAGAGCACTAGCACTTTATTTTAGCTTCGTGTCTTACTACTCGTTCTGTTTATACGCACAGAGTGACAGACAGACATACATACAGAGGGACAGACAGACATACAGAGGGACATTCAGGAGCGTATGTAACGTCAAGCTTTAGTTTCTTCCCAATGTCGAAAATGTTTACAATTCCAATACTTCCTCTATATGATAAAGTTAGAAAAAATTGTTTAACGTACAAACTTTTTTCTTTTTTTCTTTGCAGTTCATGACGTTCTTAGAACGTCTAGCCAGAGCTCTCAACATCGAGGAAATGTCCAAGGAGGTCGGTGTCGATTTGCACACGGAGTCTCTTCTGCTACGAGCCGAACAGTTGGCACGCCTGGAGAGCGACAAACTACTTGATAAGGTAAAAACTCCCGACTTGTTCCAACGGTGTCCGATTTTATTCGTCGCATGTTCACAGCGCTGTTGTGTATCTATCTATAAGTCCTAACTCCTAACCATTAATTATAACACAAACCTACATATTATATTACTTTTATATCGTCAAAAACGGAAATTTATATCCTAATTAACTAATCAAACGAGACCAAACAACTTCTTGTGCACACCTCAAATTTACATTATGTAAACTCCCAAAAACGTATGTTGTTTATTTGTAATTATTTAACTCTTTCAGATCCACTGTCTATTGAGATGGACATTAAATAAAATATGTATTATAATTGTAACAAATACAATATTCACACATATCTAATGTCCATTGAAAGATATTAAACTTATTTAACAAATTTTTAAAAAACACATTAGAAGAAAACTTATTTTTCTAAAGTAAAATATCAGGCTGTCTGTGAGTTACTGCCCACCAAATCAGTCACACAACGATTATAGTTAATATTAAATTGAATACCTAGACGTAGAGGGGAGGATAGCATTAGAATGGAGCTGAAAGAGATTGGGTTGTAATGAGGTGTACTGGATAGAACTAGCTCAAGATAGGGATAGGGTGTAATAAGGTATACTGGATAGAACTAGCTCAAGACAGGGGTAGGGTGTAATGAGGTGGACTGGATAGAACTAACTCAAGATAGGGATAGGGTGTAATGAGGTGGACTGGGTATGTGTGCGTACTTTGGTAAGTGCGGTGATGAACTTTCTAGTCGCTAATGCCATAAACAAAATAAATAATTATGAATTGGAAATGTGTTAATTATTCAATTTTTTTTATATTTTGCAAAATCTTTTTCATTTCTGTTCCTTCTGTTATTTTCCTGATGACCAAGTTGTACCACAGTCACACACACATTGACATACAAACATTATGTATTGATGTTTCCTGGATATTGTCACAGTACTTGTACGTTCCTCCGTACGTGGATTACTACTGGTGGAAGTACGGGACTTACCCGAGATTAAGAAGAGAGCGCTCCTTCAACGAGCTACCCCTGCGAGAAGTAAGGGCTTACAACCTGACAAAACTGAAATCTTAGTTTGATCGTGACACGCACATTTTGCTCCGTTTCTACATCTGAAATGTACGAGTAACCCTTTATCCAAAATATTCGGTCACAGACATTTTAGTAAATACATTTTGTCTATATTTTGAAACACACTGCGTGCCCTAAAAGGTCTTACCTTGACCTAGAATACTATGGCCTTATCTTATAAGCTAATCCATAGTGTAATAATACAAAGTAAGGCAATCTTACAGGGTAAATGAAGGTTGCATTGCCAATAACAAAAAAATTGGCCTAATGTAAGCTTAAACTGAAAATTTTACCACATTTGAAATACCTAATATGAAGAATATCAACTCCAATCTTAAATTTATTCTCACAAAAATTTGACTAACGTTTTCTTTTGTGATTACTAATCTCTAAAACTATATTATATTTTCTAATAAAAATGTGTGGACCTCACAATTTATATTTAAGATTTAAGACGGAAACTAATTCAGACAAATTCCATATTTTTATTTGAGTTCTAATTTTCGTTTTATTTTTTTAGTAACAGTAATTGTTAGTGAAAATTAAACTAAGATTTCATTGATTTTCTCTTATTAGTTCTCTGCTTTTAGTTCACTGCAAAGCACTACACAAACTTATAGTGTCACCCTAGTGTGTGCACATAGCTTGAACACAAAGAGGGTGAATTTAGGGACGTCAAGACATAACATACATTGTTTTATACTATCTCTCTAACAACACAAACAATTCAAAGATACATCAACACACGCCTCCTATGACTTCATACCTTTGTTTGATCAAAGCTTTTAAATAGTATTTTTTCCATTCTCTTTTCTTTTCTTTTTTCATTGCGAAACGTTCAGTCTATTTGCATATTCACGTTTTTTTTAGCACAGTGTCTTACTACCCATTCGGTCTATACGCTATTTACACTATAGGGGAAAGGAATGAGAATGGAATAATTTAAAGAAATTTCCCCCACATTCGCGTAGAGGAAGAGTTTTCGGAGAACACGTGAATCCAGCCTAAGTTTAAGTAGAAAGGCAAGCAAGAAAAAGTGTACAGTGATGAATATCACGTAGAACAAATAGGCCAATTCTATCCATTTTGGGTATTGCTTCTGGTATCCACGCTAAGCCGCAAGGTCCATGATGACCCTTGGAACAAGCCCGAGATGGCTATATCAGTAATAAGCACGCCCCATCTGGTGGGGTACACCCATGGGGAAAAGTTGATTTTATAGTATTAAATTATCTCTACGAATGGCACTTTGTGCAAATAAAGGCACGTTAACAGCTTAGTTCAAAACCTGAAAGGTAGTAGCAGTCTTACCTTATTGGATTGTACCATGATCCTCTATTCTATACCATATTGCAGGGGTCAGCAAACTTTTTTGGGCCCCGTTTGACCTATAAACGTATCAAAAATCTCGAGATCAACTATCTTTTCTCCGTTCTACTTTCATTTATGTTATTTATACATCTTTAATTTATTCCTTATAATCAAACTTCCTTAACTATTTATGTCTCTACCTTTCTAGAAAGAATAAATAAAGGTACATTTTAATACTACACTAATTAATGTTCTTATAACCTTAACTATTATGACCGATCAAGGTTATTTTGGGTACACTTAAGTTTTGTTTGAAAGTACTTGATAAATTGGCTAATTTAAAAGATAGAAGATCGACTTTTAGTGACAGTGTAGTTTTCTTAAAGGCCTACATAATCTATTTTTTTATTATTATTTAGCACCGCGTCTTACTACCCGTTCGGGCTATACGCTTTAAGTACTAATTACGCTAATAGAATGGGAAGGTTGAATTAGAGGAAGTGAACCCGCATTGCGTGGAGGGAGAGTGGAAAACCATTTAGGAAACCCCCCGCCCCCCAGTTCACCCGACCGAGATTCGAACCTCGATCTCCCCGTCCTCAGCAGTCGAGCTCAACACGACTAGCGCGTTAGCCAACTACGCTACCGAGGCGGGTCCTACATAATCGACTGAAAATTACTGCAAGATCGACCGATCGATCGCGATTGACCAGTTGCTGACGATCTCTGCCATAGTGCATACATTTATTAAACCCAACACAATGAGAGTAGCTCTAGTCCTCAAACTAGAAGCATCATCCGATGAAAGCTCGTCTAATCTCAGGAACACGGGCCAGATTATCCTTCAAGCAGTGAACCGTGGTCATTAATTACTCATTACAACCGAGACCGTATGGACCTAAATATGAACCGTAACTTTGATATGAGCCAAGGTTCAGACCCTTGGGTTCTATGTATAGATATAATGTGTCAACGTTCACTGTGTACCAGCTGCAGAGGTGAGTGAGGACATTTAAAGAACAGCTGCAGATGCCATTTTTACATCTGAAACTTCACAGTTGTGGGTTCAGATTTTTAGGTAGAGGGAATGGGTGTAATATGTTGTATCAGACCTCCACAGTGTACCAGCTGCAGAGGTGAGTGAGGACATTGCGGGAACAGCTGCAGAGGCGAGATCTACATCTGGACCTTCACAATTGGGGGTTCAGATTACTAGGTAGAGGTAGTGAGTGTAATATGTTGTATCAGACCTCCACAGTGTACCAGCTGCAGAGGCGAGTAAGGAAATTGAAATAACAGCTGCAGAGGCGAGATCTACATCTGGACCTTCACAATTGGGGGTTCAGATTACTAGGTAGAGGTAGTGAGTGTAATATGTTGTATCAGACCTCCACAGTGTATCAGCTGCAGAGGCGAGTGAGGACATTGAAAGAACAGCTGCAGAGGCGAGTGAGGGCATTGAAATAACAGCTGCAGAGGCCATATTTACATCTGGACCTTCACAGTTGTGGGTTCAGATTACTAGGTAGAGGTAGTGTAATATGTTGTGTCAGACCTCCACAGTGTACCAGCTGCAGAGGCGAGTGAGGACATTGCGGGAACAGCTGCAGAGGCGAGATCTACATCTGGACCTTCTTCGCCGGAAGCTCTCCCTGCAGGAGGACAATGTACGGGTCAAGAGTATGCTGGAGACTGAGAGAGACGAAGCCAACCTCAGGTGATTCCTTTCTTCGTGGGAATTAATGTTAACGTTAACGTTGTATTTATTTTTTGTAGAGAGACATCTGTGATTTATGAAATTTACAGTTATTATCCTAGAATAAATATTGTTTGGTGAACCCAAGTGGTCCTAGTTGTTAGCATTTCAACAAAATATTTTAAAAAACTATTTATTTTAAATAATCTAACAATTATTTAAAATAAAAAATATTTTTTCCTACTTTAATAAATGTATCAATACAAATATTGTGAAAGATGCTTAGCGATAATTTTTCTTTAAAACAATGAAGTGTTAATTTTAGAAAGCATTTTCCTAACAAAAACAAAATGCTAAAAATAATTCAAACATAGTAGACGCAACTTTTGGGAAGTTAAAATAATATATTCCATGGTAAGGCTTGGCAGCCATATTGTGCCCCAACTAACCGCATTATCCCGGGGTTAGAAATCCATCAAACTTTATTTCACAGCAGTCAGTTCTTCTCTCAATATCAGTTGGCTATGTTCGGATTAAATACTAATGTGTTAGGGATAAGTAAGGTTGAATTGTTGAGTAAATGTACCCGAACTTTCGTGGAAGAAGAGTAGAAAACCATTTTTAAGAAAAAACACTTTCACAGTACACCCCACCCGGGATTTGAGCCATGATCTCCCTGTCATTGGTGGTCCAGTTTTTGCGAGTGTGACGCTGGAGGGGATGGGAACTGATTATTGGAGTAGGTAATATATGGTCCAATTATCAAGGTGAGATCTGCACTGAACATATAAACACGTAAATACGTACGTGAGAGATTTTTGTTAAAATTGGTTAACGTTTCAATACAAATTAGTAAATATTCTAAAAGGAACACTCAATACCAAACAGATATATTGAAAATCTTAAATAAGAACTATGAAAAAGGATAGATATAATAAAAAGAAAGTAAGTCGAAGATAAAAAATGAAGCTGAAAAATTGACGAAGGCAACAGGGAATATTTATTCACTAAAAAATGTTATTAATAATTGTTGCCTTCGTCAATTTTTCATCTTCATTTTTTATCTTCAACTTACTTTCTTTTTATAATATCTATCCTTTTTCATAGTTCTTATTTAGGATTTTCAATATATCTGTTTGGTATTGAGCGTTCCTTTGAGAATATTTATAATACTCCTCCTTAATAATTTAATATGAATATAATTAATATATTCAAACGTACCTAAGAATAATTTCATAATGTTTCATAAAATAAAATTGAAAAATAGTTAATCATATTTCGAAAATATATTCATTAGTGTGTTGGTCATTAAAATAGAGATGAATATAAAATTAAATAGGGTATGTGTTTTATGAAAAAAAAAAAATATGCTAATGTCTATAGTTACTATCTATCACTAATTTTTCCCATAGGGTGAAAAAATTGCTAAAGCAAGTAGAACGTCTCCAGTTACAGCTAACGGACGCGCGGGCCCAAGTCAGGGACCTGAAGACACAGTTGGGAGACGCCGCGGAATACAAGGTACCAACACATCAAACTTAACAACTCCGAACACATAACCCCGTCCAGGATGTATGTATCTTTTTAGCATCACGTCTTACTTATAACCCTTTCGGGTTATACGTTCATGTACTAATTACACTAGTGTGTTGAAGATTAGAAAAGGATTAATCTAGAGGAAGTGTGCCCTCATTTGCGTGAAGGGAGAGTTGAAAGCCATTTAGGGAAAACCACACTCAGTGCACTCAACTGGGATCTAACCCGATCTTACCGTCCTCATAGTCTAGTCAAACACAAGATTAGCGGCTTAGACCACGTGGCCACCTAAGTGGGTTATATGTATCTAATTATACTAACAGGGCAGGGATGAGTAAGGTACCATTAAGAGTAAATGTACATGCATTTGCGTGAAGGAAGAACTCGAAAACATGTAGAAATAAAAACCCCTCAGTCCAACCGGTTGGTAATCAACCCCGACTTCCTGTCACTGACAAAATGGACTAGATCACAGACTGATATTAGTTTTAGCACCGAGTCTAACTACCAATTTGGTTTATACACCTATGTACTAATTACATTAATGGTTTTGAGGATTAGGAAGGTTATATTTAGAGGAAGTGTACGTGCATTTGCATGTAGAGAGAGTGGAGAACAATTTTTGTAAAACCTTAGTACACCCGACCGAGATTCGAACCTCGATCTCACCGTCATCGGAAGTTTAGTCTATTTTGAAAGTCGCGCGATAGACCATGCGGCCACCGAAGTGAGTCTGATACATGATGATTGTCTACAAGATCAGTACTGATATAGACCCACTTCGGTGGCCACATGGTCTAAGGCGTCACTCTTATCTCGGTCGGATGTATTGAGGGTGGTTTTTTTTCTAAATTATTTTTCGCTCTCCCTCCACGCAAATTTACGTGTACATTTCCTTTCAAATTCAACCTTCCTCATCCCTAACTCATTAGCGTAATTAGTGCATACGCGTATAACCTTAACAGGTAGTAAGACGTGGTGCTCAAAATAAATTAAATGCTGATACTGAAATCAAATTCAATCAAGTGAAAAATGATAACATATACATGGGTCCCGGGTTTGATTCCCTTATTCAGGTTGTTATTTTTCACTTATTTGAAACGACTAGACGAGAGTTACATCTAGTCCGCATGCCCACCGATGCGGGTTACAACACGTCGTTACTTTACAAGCCCGTTCCGTACTATGTTGGTAGGATACGCTCTATTTTACGATTGCTAATGGGATAAAAACAAGTTCGCTAAACCAGAGGCCAACCTTATAAATTAAAACATATTATCCATGTTATTCCCTTTCTAAATAAACACCAATATTCATATTTAACGTAATGTTCACCATTTATCCAAGCGATTAGCACCTATGTCTTTATCATCACCATCATCATCATAAACAGCTTCCAGCTATCGGCTGGGTCTGTTTGGAACATAAGCCTCTTTACAGCCTCCCTCCCACCCACCCCTTTGGTCCAGTCCTCTCCTCCACACTCCCCTTACTCCTTTCTTTCCTTCTCTGTGACCTTGGTCTTCCTCTCTGCCTCCTATCCTCCTAGCATCCTTTCCCTCTCCATTCTTCTCACGTGACCATACCACCTTCTCTATCCTGGTTCTTCCTTTACTGTTCTTCTTATCAATAGTTATAAACAGGGTTATTCAGATATCCATGTATAAAAATTACACAAGCAGTACAGGGGTGACAAGACAAGTAAATCCACGTGATGAACTTGGGATCAGTGACGCCAAATGACAGCGCTGCGTGACGTCAAAGTTGGTGCTTTACGCACCTTGGGGTTAGGCAACACTAAATCTTCAGCCCATAACAAGTGGAGTGTGGTGTAAATTATTACTAGTAACAGGCATTGAATTTCATATTTTTCATTTATTTGAGTTATTTAACGTGCACTTTCTGAACCAACTGATTATATCAGCACACGACTTAATATAAACTAACTTAAATCTAGAACAGAAACAACATCCAGCCTCCGGCCGTTAATTCATCACTGTGGAAGGAGAAACCCAAAAATTCACCAATGATACATTTTTCTGCCATTACAGGAATCGAATCCGGGGATCCTTGGCTCAATGCATTGGATTGCCTGATGACAGGTACAGTACCTATAAGAGATTTCTGCTACGCTGGCACCATCGTGGGTCAGGGGAGGGAGTGGTGGGGCTGTCTGTGATGGTTTGCGTGGCGTGATGCATGTTTTGCCTACCCCATAGGTGCACACAGTGCCAACTTAGACGTCTCATAACGTCGACGACCCCAAGTTCGTTACGAGGAAATACTTGTTTTATCATCCCCTGCAACCTGTATATGGTTTTTATATAGAGATTTGAATAATCCCATATATATGTCTATCCCCCATAAATCAAAACTACATATAATTACTGAACATAAAAGTTATATATACATTTTTTTTTAATGTGTCCACCAATAAGTAAGTATATGTAGTTTTGATTTATAGGTTCAATATAATTTCTACCTTTAATTATAACTTATAATTTAAATCATTGCAACCCTGTTACAAAACAAACAAACTAAAAAGGTTGTTTGGCTCACCATTCCTGCCCCAGTTGACGCGTCTCGGCAAGGCCACGACCCCACCAACACAGCGCGGCACTGTCAATATCGGACTGGCTAGAGGGGTCGTGGTTCGCTCCTCGCCGCGTCCAAGAAAAGAAGACGAACGATATGCGCGAACTAGATGCGCTCTGTCGGCAGTGTCCGGAAACTCAAATAACTGTTATTCGGCGCGCGTTTTGAAAGCGCGTGGAGTGTTTGAACATGTTCTGGAAACATGCTACCCCTTAACCCTCTTCTTCTCCTTTGGTTCCCGTGCCTCGAGAGCACATGACATAGTCGTCGGGTTTATAATAGCAGGGTTCTGTAATGCAGACAAACATTGCACTCTGATAACAAGGTGAGCGAACTGGTCAGAGGATAGTTAACGTCTGAATATTCAAAATTCCCTTTGGCTATAATGTTCCTTTTTTTTCAAAATTATCGTTCTGGATTTTTAACATTTAATATCATTAATTATTGACTCAACATGGTCTCAGTAAATTTGCTCTTTAGCCATGTATAAGTTTGATATCTTTGGACGGTTTGACCAAATTGTGTGTCTGTCTTTATTTTGTGATCATTTTGAAAGACGTTTGGTTATTGTAATATTTAACTTACAATCTATTTTATCCGCCATAATGATGGGTTTATATGTTTGAATACCGCCATCTTAGGTCTGTTATAAATCGAATATCGTCGTACTTTAGTTCTGTCAATCTTAACTATTTGAGAGGTTATAATCACTTGTTATTTATTTGAAGATAGTTTATTATTGTTAAATATGAACCGTCCTAATGGGGGGAGGCTCAAACTACAAGAAAGGTACATACAAAAAAGGGGGGACATCAGGAGTGAATGCAAGGAGTTCTGTCCTTTCAAGGTTTAAAGACAACATTCAAATCATCAGATCTCGCAACTCCCACCTGTCGCAGAGTTAAACATATGGATAGTCCATCTCAAGAGAAGGTAAAGAATATATACTGCCCCTCATGTTCACCATATTAGAAAACTTACTTAAATATACTCTCGTATACCTAGGGTATGGTGGGTGAATCTTATATTATAAATCACGTCAAGAAGATATTTGTAGAATATAGAAAATCAAATTTATTTAAAAGGATTAAATATTGAACATCAAATATAGTTGTAATATATATAATTGTATAATATTTATGTTTTTTACCAAAACGTCGTAAAAATGTTATAGTATTATCAGTAGATTTTAGAAAGTTCATAACAAACAAATAATCATTTACTCTACTTTAGCGTTACAAAACTTTTATAGGCTTGTTTGTGATGATTAAGATACGTTACAAGAGAAAACTTACAATAATATGGTTTATATCTTAACAGTTAAATACCAAAGCGTATTTACACTTAATAACCTCCTTGAACAAAACATAAGAAAAATACCCTAAATTGATATCCACAAATTTACTCCGAATAATTTATAACAATAAATAGTCACGAGTCTATAGCAAAGGTACAAAAGTTTTAATTCTAAGTTCAACCAACTCAATGTTCCCGCGAACATGCATTTAGATATTTCTCACAGAAATATCGAGTTAAAAAACAAACATTCTATATTGATGAAAGAAAATCGATATCTCTCAAAAGTTAATAATCGATTATTATCCAGCAAGGATTACGACTCGATTCGCATTGTGATACCAACGAGGTCACATTAAATTTACTACAATGCTCCATATTTGAGATAAATTGAAATGACGTCAAAACTGAATTTAGAATAATTAATATTAATACAAAGCTAAGTTAGAGTTGCCAGAAAATAAATTAGATCTTACATTATAATACGAATGAAGCCGGAGCTTCTCCTATTCCTAGTACGGTTAAGGCCCAATTGTGTCGATAGTAGGCTCAGATGCCCGTATAAATACAATCTGCCACAGAGGGGGAAAAGAAGGGAGACATTGGGGGGGGAAAACATTTAGGATCACCAGGGAACATATTGCGCATGCCTAAACCGAACTTCGGGGAAGTTCGTGGCCGGTCGGGAATCTTCACGATGTGGATATCCGCATTGCGTCAGTCAGTCCACTTTACGGGCGTCGCCGATTTGCGCCCCATTCTTCAAGTTAATATTAGTTTTGTTGCGGTCCCGCGAAGTTACGTCCGACTTGTGTCTATCTTGCATGGAGCCTCGGCAGCGGGCAAACAGGGTAAGTCAGCGCCTTGTTGTTGTTTAGAGTCTATGGTACGCCATCCGATGCTACAAATCTCCCCCCCTTGAAGGGGCAAAGGGGGATGGAGTAGGCCATCACATCCTTCTACTACTTTCTTGGCGCCAGATTGTCCTCCAGGACCCTTGTAGATCGGATGTGTGTGTCCACTGCAACCGCCGAAGAGATTAGGCACAATGCCCAACGCCAGGTCGTTCAGCTGCCCACCATAGTAGCCCCACCGTTCACATCTGATAGAAGGCTGCGAACCGCCACCACAATCTTTTCCACATCAGGTCTGCATCACCAAGCCACTTCCCTCGCGGCATGCGCACGGGATAAAGGGAAGGGGAGGGAGACGACATAGAAGACAGGACTCCTCTGGGCTGCACACACAAAAAAAAAACAGAAGCAGTAAACAGAATTAAATGTTCTCATCCCTACTTAATTAGGGTCCTTATCCAATGTTCAAAAAAAAATTATATATATTATTATATTTTTTTTTTTCTCTCGCTCTCATACGAGAAAAAAAAGGATTAGACTAGTTATCACATGGTGCAGTTCGTAGTTTCAATGGCCGCCTGGTAGCACAGAATCAGCCAGTCATTAGCCACTCGGTGCACTATTCCACTAGTTTTGCACTTGTCACTACTACGAGGATGTATCTTGATTAGGTATACACATGTCCGGCACATAATAAAAAATGTACATATATTTATATCATTCAAAATACTTGCCCTGGGCCCAGGAGTAGCAAAGAATAAACAATCCCTAACCTACCATTTACTTGCTAACGTTATAAATATATATAAGTATATATATATATGTATATATATTAGTTATCACAATATCCTAAACTCACATAAAAAATTAAAAAAGGTCCACACCATATCCCTAGGGACAATTGGGCTCAAACCTTAGGGTGGGAAGATAAACCTTTTTTTAAATGGCTAACATGAGCTCTCCTAGAAATAGATACATCCTTCACATTCTTGAGATAGACGGTCACGGGGGTCAGAAACTTGTCAACCGTCCATGGACCACTCCACCTCTGGCACAACTTCGCTGATCTCTTCTCCGCCGAGGAGCTCAAAGGGAATTCCCTACATAAAACGCTATCCCCACACAGAAGGGAACGGGGAGTCTCCCTTTATTATAAGCAGTAGCCACCCTTCTTTGAGCCCTTTTAAGGTGATCCAGGGCACGTTGACATCTATCCTTATGGGAGGAGTCATCATAATTCTCTAATAATGGGTCAATGTTCCAAATGGCTAATAGGGGGTGATTCAACTCTCTACCCAGAAAGATGGAAGCAGGAGAACAGCCAATCGAATCATGGAAAGCAGAATTGAAGGCTAAATTCAAAAAATCCAAGTCTTGATCCCACGCATTCTGCGTTTCACTGTGGTAAATAGTAAGAGCTATGACTAAGTTGCGGTTGAATCTTTCCACCTGGTTGGGTCCGGGGTGGTAGGGGCTAGTGGTCACATGTTTGATTCCCCAACCGAAACACATATTTTTGAAACAGCTAGATCGGAAACAAGGACCATTATCACTGACCACAACACGTGGTGCTCCAAATAATGCCCACACTCGTCTGCAGAGGGCATTGACAGTAGTGGTAGCCTTCATATTGCGCAACGGGATCAGAACCACGAACTTGGAAAAGGCATCTACCAAAATAAGGATACACGAATTACCTAAAGTGGAACGGGTGATTGGCCCAATATAATCGATGAAGACCTTGTCCCAGGGACGTTGGGCAACATCGGCCGAATGGAGCCCAACTCTGGAATTTTGGGCGGGTTTAGCCTTTTGGCAGCTCTCACAATGGCTAACCCACTCCTTCACATCGTTATACAAACCGGGCCAGAAGAATTCCTTAGTAATTTTCCTAAAGGTTTTTAAAACTCCAAGATGGCCACCATATGCAGAATCATGAAAATATTTCAGCAACATTGATCGCACCGCCTCTGGCACAACCACTTTCCTGCACTTCCCTTTAGAATTCGTCACAACTAATAGCCCCTTAAATATAGCATATGACCCTATTTTCTCCCCTCTAGATATCCTGTCTTTTAAGTCTACACACCACGGATCGTTATTTTGGTGGTTCCCAATCGACGTAAAAGATTCAGGAATGGACTGAATAACACAGGAAGCAGGAGCTACCTCGAGAGAACCAATAGGAGAGTTATCTTCCGCCATGCGGGACAAAGCATCTGCCACAACGTTATGTTTCCCGGAAATGTGGTGGGTGGAGAACTTGAACCTGGATAGTCTCCAAACCCATCTCCCTATTTTCCCTAGCTGCTTGGGGTGACCCCACATCCACGCAAGAGCCTGGTTATCGGTGTAGAGCTCGAATTCTCGTTGCTCTAGGTAGTCGGCGAAACGCTCAACGCCTGTGACACAGGCGAGACATTCCTTTTCATAGGCGCTGTATCGCCTCTCGGCATCGGTGAGAGTTCGACTAGCAAAGGCTACCGGCCGGACTCCTCCGATGACCTCTGAGACAACACAGCCCCCAGAGCCACAGACGAAGCATCAACATGAAGGAGAAATGGGGTAGAAAAATCGGGCATCCTTAGTACCTCGGGGGAGATAAGCTTTTCTTTCAATAGGTTAAAAGCCTGAGCCTGCTCCTCACCCCAACAAAAGGTGACACCTTTCCTCTTTAGAGCATTGAGCGGAGCGGTAATCTCTGAAAAGGCTGGGACAAATCTGGCGTAATAGGCACACATGCCAACAAAACGCATCACGCCCTTGAGATTTAAGGGGGGAGGGTAATTAATGATGGGGCTGATTCGCTCGGGATCTATAAGGAGGTTTCCCTCAGAAATAACATACCCCAGGTATTTGATGGAGGGTTTTGCCCAAGTAACCTTATCGGGATTTACGGTCAGGCCTGCTCGCCTTAATCGAGTTAACACTTCCTCTAAATGCACTAAATGATCCTCAAGCGAATTGCTATATACACATATGTCATCCAAGTAGTTAAATACATAATCGTATTTTATGTCAGACAACACATGGTCCAGTACGCGACTTAAGGCTTGTCCGCCTATACTACAGCCAAGGGGGACACGGTTAAATTCGTATTGTCTCCACGGAGTGACAAAAGCAGTAAACTTTTTTGAAGACTCTGTCAAGGCGCATTGCAAAAAGCTTGCGTTGAGATCAATCAGGCTAAATACACGAGCTCTACCAAGATGCTGAAAGGCTGATTCTACGCTAGGCATTGGGTATGGGTCAAACTGGATCTTTTTGTTGACTTTCCTATAATCGACGATAAGTCTGAAGCCTTCCCCTTTTTTGGGTATAATAAATGCAGGACTTGCATACGGTGAGTTCGAGGGGCGGATGACCCCTTTTGATTCTAAATCATTGATCAACTCCCGAAAAACCTTCATCTTGGGCGGAGCACATGAGTACGGACCTGATCTAATGGGAATGTTGTCACTCATTACGATTTCATAAGGCAGGACGTTACAACTACCTAACCTGGTAGTAATGACGTCTGAAAACTTAGATAGCAGACCCCTAATGGCTATTTTACCATCATCAAACAAACATAAACTATGAAAAATATGATTAGTATAAAACGGGATTTTAACCCTGGGCGAAAACCCAAAACTTAACTCCTTCCTAGCCAGGTCAATGACAGCACCAGTTCCCCACAGGAAGTCATTACCTAAGATTAAGTTGTAGGGTAATGATGGAACACAATACAAGTCCCTCTTCCAAGAAAACCCCTTTATTTTTATGGAAAGACTCACTTTCTCACTAACCTTAAGGAGGTTGCCATTGCCTAAGACAAAGGCCTTAACACCGACTTTCCCCACCAGTATCTTCCCAACATTATTTAAACTATTCAAAAAATCAACACTAATAAACGAAGCACTTGAACCAGTGTCAAGTAAGGCAGAGCCAGGCACGGATCTAATTGAGAATCCAACAACAGGGGAAAGGGGGATAGAAGATTTGGAAACTTCACGCGCGGCGGCCCCCTTACTACCACCACGCGTCACACGTTTCCCGAGGGGCACTCCCACTGAAGGTGCCCTAATTGACGGCAACGATAACATCGGACGTGGGTTAAATCAGAAGATCTCCTTGACCTATTCCCGCCTCTTTGCCTAGTAGTGGGACTAGAACCCACGTTCATAATAGGCCTGGTAATAGTCGCAAGTTGGGGGGGTCTTTCCTGTCTGAAGTTACGGGGTACCTGCGCGGGAAATTCATACAAATATTCCCTCTCGGCCAAAAGTGAACCCTCTATACTGGACGCCAACGAGTAAAGCTCGGAAACAGTAGTAGGCCTATAAGAAAATATGAAATGTCTCCTTGTCAAAGGGGACACATTTTCAAGGATAATATCCACTATGTCATTCTCAGGTACATTAATACCCAACACTTCAATCGCCTCAGAGATAGCCAAGATAAATAATCGAAAGGGTTCCTGAGGAAACTGAAAACGGCGAACGTTTTGCTTATACAGGGTATCCTTATCTCTTTTAGACACTAGAGATTCTAATATGCGACTTTTCACCCTAGTCCAGGGAAGACCTAGCTGAATACACTCAGTGATTAAGTGTGCCAGAAATCCTGACGTCTTGCCAATACATAAGGTTAATAACTCTAAGTCCCCTACGAGTCTGAGTTTCCAAACTCTATGAACCTCTACCAAAAAGTTAAATAATTCCGGGGGCGATAACCCATCGCACACCGGCCAAAGTCTAACGCGCTCGCTAGCGACCTTACTTTGTGTTTTGGAGAGAGTACTAGAAATATATGGACTAGTGGCGGGGACAACGGGAGGAATTGGGAGTCCACTAACCCCCTCTATCACTACAGGCTCAAGTTTGTGCTGATCCCCATCCTCACAAGAAGGCTGGCTAACGTTATAAACAGTGTCCTTATTATTAGGGTCGCTGGACTTACAAATATTCTCGGACAGCAAGGACCGCAAAACAGCAACTGTTGCCTCGGGGGGGAATGGGATTATCCTCGCCTTGAGCTCCTCACGCAGATCGGAGCCGCTGAGCAGGTAGATTTCAGACCGCGAGCTGATCGTGCTTCCAGAGGCAGAGTCCATGGCAGTCGTGTGATTCATGAAACAGAATTACAAAAAATTAGTTAAACAGAACACGCAAGATGCAATCACTCTGAGCGCAGAGTGGCGCAGATTTTGAACCATCCTAATGGGGGGGAGGCTCAAACTACAAGAAAGGTACATACAAAAAAGGGGGGACATCAGGAGTGAATGCAAGGAGTTCTGTCCTTTCAAGGTTTAAAGACAACATTCAAATCATCAGATCTCGCAACTCCCACCTGTCGCAGAGTTAAACATATGGATAGTCCATCTCAAGAGAAGGTAAAGAATATATACTGCCCCTCATGTTCACCATATTAGAAAACTTACTTAAATATACTCTCGTATACCTAGGGTATGGTGGGTGAATCTTATATTATAAATCACGTCAAGAAGATATTTGTAGATATAGAAAATCAAATTTATTTAAAAGGATTAAATATTGAACATCAAATATAGTTGTAATATATATAATTGTATAATATTTATGTTTTTTACCAAAACGTCGTAAAAATGTTATAGTATTATCAGTAGATTTTAGAAAGTTCATAACAAACAAATAATCATTTACTCTACTTTAGCGTTACAAAACTTTTATAGGCTTGTTTGTGATGATTAAGATACGTTACAAGAGAAAACTTACAATAATATGGTTTATATCTTAACAGTTAAATACCAAAGCGTATTTACACTTAATAACCTCCTTGAACAAAACATAAGAAAAATACCCTAAATTGATATCCACAAATTTACTCCGAATAATTTATAACAATAAATAGTCACGAGTCTATAGCAAAGGTACAAAAGTTTTAATTCTAAGTTCAACCAACTCAATGTTCCCGCGAACATGCATTTAGATATTTCTCACAGAAATATCGAGTTAAAAAACAAACATTCTATATTGATGAAAGAAAATCGATATCTCTCAAAAGTTAATAATCGATTATTATCCAGCAAGGATTACGACTCGATTCGCATTGTGATACCAACGAGGTCACATTAAATTTACTACAATGCTCCATATTTGAGATAAATTGAAATGACGTCAAAACTGAATTTAGAATAATTAATATTAATACAAAGCTAAGTTAGAGTTGCCAGAAAATAAATTAGATCTTACATTATAATACGAATGAAGCCGGAGCTTCTCCTATTCCTAGTACGGTTAAGGCCCAATTGTGTCGATAGTAGGCTCAGATGCCCGTATAAATACAATCTGCCACAGAGGGGGAAAAGAAGGGAGACATTGGGGGGGGAAAACATTTAGGATCACCAGGGAACATATTGCGCATGCCTAAACCGAACTTCGGGGAAGTTCGTGGCCGGTCGGGAATCTTCACGATGTGGATATCCGCATTGCGTCAGTCAGTCCACTTTACGGGCGTCGCCGATTTGCGCCCCATTCTTCAAGTTAATATTAGTTTTGTTGCGGTCCCGCGAAGTTACGTCCGACTTGTGTCTATCTTGCATGGAGCCTCGGCAGCGGGCAAACAGGGTAAGTCAGCGCCTTGTTGTTTAGAGTCTATGGTACGCCATCCGATGCTACAAATATATTGTAAGTTCATGGCATGTTAGTTAAATGTGGGGCCGCGAGTCGCATATTTTTACTCTTATATGGACTTTAATCTATACTTATAAAATAACATGTCCTGACTGACTGACTGATTCTTCATCGCCGTGCGCAAACTATCAAGGCTACAAGCATGAAATTTGGACTGTATATTCATTTTGTTATGTAGGCACCCACTAAGAAAGGATTTTAGAAAATTCCACCTCAAAGGGGTCAAAATAGGGGATGATAATATGTATGAAAGTCCGTCATTTTGAAAGTTACATAAACAAAATTTTGTATTTCGGTTATTGACGTAAAACAAATAAATACGTGTTTCAGGAATTTTGGAAATTTTATTTAATAAGGTATGAAAAAGGGGGTGAAAGTTTGTATCGGACTTGCATTATTTTTGATGTGAGGTCAAGTTATGGTCATCAACGTAACGTAATATTTTAAATTAATCTGTAAATACATATGTATATTTTCGTATTTGTATATAATCAACTTCCACGCGAGCAAAGCCGCGGGCAACAGCTATCTAGTATTTTATATTTGTACAACCATTTGAGGCATAAGTTCCAATGTTAGAACCCTTGTTGTTTATTTATATTATGTTCGATTACGGTTTGGGGAGCTAATTGGGGCCTCATTGTTATTGTTCCGACTTATTTGAGAATCGCCGGTAGTGGCGACTTGATTTATTATTTGTACCTGGATCTTTGTTTTGGCTATCAGTTTTTATTATGGCATTTGTATGAAGGTCAATTTAACTGTAGATTGTATACTATATTTTGAGTCGCCATTTAAGTGCACGGGAAGGTATCACATGTTTCATATTATGTTGATTACCTGCCGTTTGGGCATTGGCGGAATACTATGGTTCATAAAAGCCGTTTTGCCAATTATATATATATATATATATATATATATAAAATTGTTCTTTTCAAATTGTTGGTTTACGATTTCAGCGCCTAGCGCTTTATGTCTCATTCTCTCATAGAGCTGTATTTGTTTATTACCTGAATAAAAATAAAACTTGTGACCAACCCGACTGTTATTTATGAGTGATGATAAAGAGGGGTGGGGGTTACATTATCAACCTTTATATAACTTACTGGTTTTTTATTAATAAATATCGTATTTTGGTTGATTAGAGAATTTAGGTGCCGAGGGGGTTTATTTATAGTTAATTAAATTACCTAAATCAAATAAATCTTATTATAATGAATTTAAGATTTATTTATTAGGTTTTATTTTATGGTTAGTTATTTTAATTATATGATTTATTATATATTTGTATTGCTTAATTTTTAGAGCTTGATACTGAAAATATCAAAACATTATAAAAACATTAGTATAAAAATTAAGCTATTCATAGAAATAATTAATAATATACTACACTATACTACTTACACCACAACTTACGTTGATTTTATCTTATTTATTCCTGAGGATGACGCCGACGACGCGTCGAAACATTTCGATTAGGGATTGGTTCACATTAAGCATCACAAGGAACAAGGGAATTTCAATTTCAAGATAAGAATAGAATTCAATTTTTCAATTCACGTTTATTATAATTTTTATTCTCCCCCATTTGACAACTGTCTACCTTAACTTTATCACTTTGTCATTTTTTCATCATAATGTGTATTCAACTTTACTTGACTCATGTGTTATTATTACATGTATTTTAACATGTTTATCTTTGTATTATATGTGAATTGACTCACATTTTTAATATGTTAAGATCCTTTTAGAATTTGTGAAGGACAATAGTTTAGCGCTAAACTTGTCATCTAATCTAAGATTAATATCTTTTACAACATTTTTTCTATCCTACATTCAGATTATTGCTTTGACATCACTTTTAATATTATAATTATATTTATTAATTCGTTATATTGTGATTTTGACTAATTATTTTAATATTTATATCCTCTTAGATATCAAAGACAGCATTCATATCTTAATTCTCAATTGATCTTAGACTAAGTACCATTTAAAATATATTTTCTATAACACATTGTAAATATTCTTTACAGTGAATTCTATTATTATAATTACTAATTAAAATAACTAACCATAAAATCTAATAAATATTTTTTTAAATCGTACATATAATGGAAGCGATGGTTTTTCATGAGAATCATTACAGGTGGATCCTTTTCACCACGTGTGTTTAGTGTCCATGAGAATCATTACAGTTTGATCCTCTTCACCACGTGTGTTTAGTGTCCATGAGAATCATTACAGGTGGATCCTCTTCACCACGTGTGTTTAGTGTCCATGAGAATCATTACAGGTGGATCCTCTTCACCACGTGTGTTTAGTGTCCATGAGAATCATTACAGGTGGATCCTCTTCACCACGTGTGTTTAGTGACCATGGGAATCATTACAGGTGGATCCTCTTCACCACGTGTGTTTAGTGTCCATGAGAATCATTACAGGTGGATCTTCTTCACCACGTGTGTTTAGTGTCCATGAGAATCATTACAGTTTGATCCTCTTCACCACGTGTGTTTAGTGTCCATGAGAATCATTACAGGTGGATCCTCTTCACCACGTGTGTTTAGTGACCATGGGAATCATTACAGGTGGATCCTCTTCACCACGTGTGTTTAGTGTCCATGAGAATCATTACAGTTTGATCCTCTTCACCACGTGTGTTTAGTGTCCATGAGAATCATTACAGGTGGATCCTCTTCACCACGTGTGTTTAGTGTCCATGAGAATCATTACAGGTGGATCCTCTTCACCACGTGTGTTTAGTGACCATGGGAATCATTACAGGTGGATCCTCTTCACCACGTGTGTTTAGTGTCCATGAGAATCATTACAGGTGGATCCTCTTCACCACGTGTGTTTAGTGTCCATGGGAATCATTACAGGTGGATCCTCTTCACCACGTGTGTTTAGTGTCCATGAGAATCATTACAGGTGGATCCTCTTCACCACGTGTGTTTAGTGTCCATGAGAATCATTACAGGTGGATCTTCTTCACCACGTGTGTTTAGTGTCCATGAGAATCATTACAGTTTGATCCTCTTCACCACGTGTGTTTAGTGTCCATGAGAATCATTACAGGTGGATCCTCTTCACCACGTGTGTTTAGTGTCCATGGGAATCATTACAGGTGGATCCTCTTCACCACGTGTGTTTAGAGTCCATGGGAATCATTACGGGTGGATCCTCTTCACCACGTGTGTTTAGTGTCCATGGGAATCATTACAGGTGGATCCTCTTCACCACGTGTGTTTAGTGTCCATGGGAATCATTACAGGTGGATCCTCTTCACCACGTGTGCTTAGTGTCCATGGGAATCATTACAGGTGGATCCTCTTCACCACGTGTGTTTAGTGTCCATGGGAATCATTACAGGTGGATCCTCTTCACCACGTGTGTTTAGTGTCCATGAGAATCATTACAGGTGGATCCTCTTCACCACGTGTGTTTAGTGTCCATGGGAGTGGAACTGGTTGTTTTCTTGTTTGTAGATCACGGCTCTTGAGCGAGGTAGAAAGGTAGAAGAGCTTCAGAAGAGGTTGGTCGAGTCAGAGATGCTGAGAACCAGGTATAACCGCAAGGTGACTCTGCTCAAGGATCAGGTGAGGAGGACATTTCCCACAGGAACCACTTGGGTCCAAACAAACCATTGTTACGGTAATTGTGACCATTCAGTCCCCAATTTTTTGCTAACTAAAAGAAGACGTATGTCTCGGACTAATTTAGTCACTGAATTTTTTTCCGATTTTTTAAATTAATGGATGCATCTTGAAAGAAGACATAGTCTTCCGATGTCATTGTAAGGACCTCAAGGTTTTGTTAAAATATTTACTTAATACGCAATAAATTATTATATTAATACATTTATAAATTCAGGGCAAAAGCAAGCTCCCTAATTTATCAATAACGTATCTCATTATTTGCAATAGACCTATTTTATTGGCACTGTCCAATAACATAAATATAAACAAAAAAATACGACTACATAATGTATTCTGTATAATTTAAATGTCAATTATCTTCTTTGTTTCCGACCAGTGATTTTATAATGTCCACCCCGAAAATAACAAGAAGAAAACAGCACGCTAGCTTACGTCAACTATGGCCTCTAATGTCAGGTTAAACGTTTCTTAAAAACAGTCTTATTTTCATCCACCTGGTAAAAATATTCTGTGCATGTACACGGAATTGTTTATAGTGAATTTCCAACATTTTTAAACTACCAAAATTACCTTGAACCAACTCGAGCTGAATTTGTTAAAACTGTGTCTATTTTATGCGTCTACCCATACCTGGTCAATGAGTGTTATACTAAGTGTTGAGAGCAATTCACAGGTATAATTTTATTCTGCTTACCCTGGAAACTATACACAGCACGCCACTGAATGTAGATATTTGTCTCTGTTCTCGGAACTACCAATTTTTCATATTATTATTATATCTAGAGAGAGAGATAATTTGTTGTACAAAATTAAAAATATAATTTTAAGGTAATAACTTAAATTACATTTAAAAATAATTGTAGATTTAAAAAATCTAGTAGGCCTACAATTATAATTTTTCATACAATACTACATCCTTAAGATATTTATAGTTATAACATTTAATGCAGCCTTTCACTTAATGACAAAATAACTTATATTATTTTTATCGCCACTCAAGTGAATATATAATTTAGTAATTCGTCAACTACATTTTATAATAATATTACGCTGGGGGATTTATATAATCTAGAACTTAGTCATCATCACTAAGTCACATCGTAACTTATTTAATAACTGCACTTGTGCACGCATGCACATATTCACTTAGTCACACGCAAATATTATTTGACTCACGCTAAATTAGATTAAATAACTGCTTTAGTCCATAATATGTAATACTGTGTCAATTCCAATAGCACCATACGCATATTTTTGATCCGTAGAAATATATTTAAAACAATATGTAAAAGTGTCTGCATACTTATTTATACATACTAGTTAAGTAGTTTTAAATACATACTATTAAAATTCTACGTAGGCTTCAGAGTGATCGACATAAGATGGTAGCTATCTGTCAGTTACTAAAGTCACTATATTTTCAAAAAGCTGTACGTGAAATCAGATGTTATACAGCTGTTACTTTTGTCAGATAATACTAGTGCCAATAAAATTAAAATAATAATTTTAAATATTGCCAGAAAAAGAACACGTGTGTTTAACCTAACACACATACACACATAGTTAAACCATGGTGTTTGTGATAGCTATAATATATTGAAGTTAGTTATTTTTAGATGCATTCTCAATTTTGTCATATATGTACCGTACATTTAATTAATATAATAAGAAAGTTTTTATTGCTATCAACCCTTGATCCCTATAAATTCGTCAATTCAAAATCAACTGTACATTCCATTTACATTGAAAAGTATTAGGCTTATCTTGATAATCTATACCATAATGGTACGAATCCGAGTATCTTTTGATACCGTTCACGGTAAATAAACGTAGGTATATGTTATCTCAGATATACTGATTTTTTTATAAAGTAAAAAAATACATATTATTTAATAATGGGGTATGTTAACGTACAAATACGGATGTTATAACATCTGTAATGCTTATTTTAAAAGACACCTTCCTAACACATTTAACTCACTATAAAAATAATTTCATCCAATGAGAAGTTTTGAGGGATTTGACAGCTTGAGGCATCCTAGTAACGAATTTGCAAACAGACCTAAATAAGAAATCCGTGAACATATTCTCTTTATTGAGGATACTTAACTTGGAGTACCATGTCTCCTCTTTTCAAAACAATTCACTCTGTGAAGAATTTTAAGTAGACGTAATTTTTTGTGTCAGTGAATCATTTAAAAATCATAATGAAGAAGCCATCAAAACTCATTTAAAACACAGCATAACTTTTTTTTCAACACGCGTCTTACTACCAGTTTATGTTATACGCATATGTGATAATTACTCTAATGGTATAGGGATGAGAAAGGAAGCATTTTAGAGATAATCTACCCGCATTTGCGTGGAATGAGATTAGAAAACTATTTAGGATAAACCACCATTAGTATACCCAACTGGGGTTCGAACCCCAACCTCCCCATCATTAGCAGGCCAGTCTAACACGATAGTAACACCTTAGACCATTCGGCCACTGAAGCAGGTTCAGCATAAGCTTGTAACCTTGTTACAACATATAAACATTAAGAGGTTGTCTCACTCACCATCCTGGCCCCAGTTGACCCGTCTCAGCAACAAACTATAATTCCACAACACATCGCGGCACTGGCTAACATTGGACTGAAGCGGCCCGAGGTTCATTTCCCAAATCCTGAGCCGATTCGCACTCACAGGGAAGAAAAGGAAAGTGATGAGCGCGATCTCACTGCATTCTGTCGGCCGCGTTCGGCCAACACCCAGGACTGTTCTTTTGCGCACATCTGGAGACGTGGAGCATGTTAGCGTATGTTCCAGACGTATTTTTGATCCCACCCCTCTCTCCCTCCTGTTGTTCCCGCGTCTTGTGAGCACGTGGCATAGATTTAGGGTATATAATGATGGTGTGTCTTTGTTGTAAGCCCATATTACTTACTGGCTACAAGGTGAGCGACATTGCTACAGGCTGATTTGAACGTTAGGTTATTTAAAATTCATTTTTGGCTTTATATGTTCTATTCTATTCAAAATTATTGTTCTGGACTAGTAATACTTAAAATTTATTAATTATTGGCACTTCATGGACTTGGTAAATTTTGGACTCTTAAAGCCATGATAATATTTAATATCTTTGGGCGGTTATTTCAAACCATGTTCGTTTTTATTACGATACTAATGGGGGACCTTTGGATTCTGTGCCTTGATTTTAAACTTTTCTTATCCGCTTAACGGATGGGTTTTCTTTTACCCTTTAGCTACCGACATTTGAGACGGACTTTTAAAGCTGATAGCATCGTTTGCCAACTCTTTTTATTGTAATATTTTAGAGTATTATATTCATTTTGTTAGTTTATTTAGAGATTATTTATCTTTGTTGTAAATGTTTAAGGTTTATGAATCGTTAGTCAAAGTAGGGGCCGCGTGCCGGCGAGGTTATACCACAGTTTTTAGCTTTATTTGCTAATGTTAATTATTGCAGACCATTAGATGGCATAGTTTTCTATATTATGACCTTTGTGAATAGATTCTGATATGTTTAGTGTTCTAATATTCTATCAGCAGGAACCTTGTCATATGAAACTATATTGTTATTGTTTAACTTATGAGAACTGTCATTTAGGGTAACTTAACTCTTATGTGTATTTACTGGATCGCTTTCCTGGCCGATCATCTTATCTTGAGCTCTTTTTGATAATTAATTTGTTGGTATGGTAGGACAATGAGGTTAATTTAGTATAGATTGTCTAATGTATTTTTGAGTTGTCATTTATGGCCAAAAGTATTGAATTATGTCTGAAATTACCTTTGATAACTTGTCTCTCAGAATATGATGCCATCTGGGCTCTGGCCTGTTTCTAAGACTCATCTATCCAGGGCATGCCAGTTAAATGAATGTTTGCCTCTAATAGTTATATATTTATATTTCCAACTCATAACGCCATATGTTGTCTCACTCGCTCATTGAGTTGTTTGTAATTTGTTATCTGAATAAAATAACGCTCTTGTAACCACCTCCGACTGTTATTCCTGAGTGTTTGTAAAAAGGGGGGAAGGGTTACAAGCTAATCCTGCACGTTGACACTTGGGAGATGCCACAATTTAGACTGACCTCACCATATTTAAAGCTCGGAAACAGCTTGCAGAATATTTAGCATAAATGTGGGGACAGCCACATTGGTGATCGCGCGTACTAAACTTCAAGCTCCTCTGGTCTGATTTGATTATGACAGCAAATCCACGCTAGGTATACTGAGGGGGCTTTTTTTTTCTCCCAAATAGTTTTTTCACTCTCTATATATGCAGATGCTGATTTAATCCTTCTAATTTCTACCTTCCACAGCTCTACTTCAATAGGGTAATCAAATTCAGATGGGTAGTATGAAATGATGTACAAAATAAAAAAGTTGATGCCTTCATTATTCACTTACGTTATAGTTTATAGGTTTGTAAAGTGTAGTATTCATTTTTATTAAGAGGATGTAATTACAACTGTGTCTTACTATCTTTTTTTTACTCCCAAGCTCCGAACAATAAGTCAATCAGCGGACCAGGAGCGAAGTCTCAACGAACATAACCATCAGATACTTAGAGAGGAACTGACTACCGTGAAACAAAGTTTGATGGACTGCCAACGCCGGGAGAATGCGGTGAGTTGGGGGTTCAATATGGCTACCAAGACTTTCCATGGAATATTTATATTCCCAAAAGCTGCGGCTACCATGTTTGAATTATTTCTGGAATTTAATTTTGTGGGGAAAATAATGTGAATTCTAAAATTAGCAAAAGTACTTTCTACACGACATTTGGACACGAGATTCCTGTATAGCTCAGTGGTTATAGCATTGGCGTAACAACCCAAAAGTCCCGGGCTTGAATCTCATGTCCAGGTGTAATTTTTAAATTTAAAGAATATTAAATAAATAACTAAACTGATTCCAATATCGCTGTTGTCAAGTTATTATTATTATTATTATTATTATTATTATTATTATTATTATTATTATTATTATTATTATTATTATTATTATTATTATTATTATTATTATTATTATTAGCACCGCGTCTTATCACCCGTTCGGGTTATACGCACTTACGCTAGTGTGTAATGGTAGGGTGATTGTGAGATGAAATGGAGTACCTACAGTTTAACGTGGAATCCGAACCACGGTGGAGGCCTGGCATTCCCCACATTCACAAGATGTCTTATCAGAGGTGAAGGAAGGGTTTGGTAATCAGATAAATCTGTGCCGGGACCGAGGATTGAACCCCGGCCGCCAGCATAGAAGTCTGACACCTTACCCCTAGACCACCAGGTCACCCTGTTGTTGTTGTCAAGTTAATCATTCGTAACACACCCTTAGAATTTACTTTTTTTTTGTTTAGAGCGTAATCGTATATCTAATTTCCCGGTTAGTTGGCCATGAGGTGGTTTCTTGAGTGTATGTTTCTACTTTCAACCCACAACATTGAAAGATAATATTTTCCAAAGAAGTTGTGGAGTTATATTTGAATGGTTTAAACTCAGTAGTTTGACTGTATTTCAAAGTAATTTTGAAATTTTAAATATTTAACTACATAATTCATCATCAACAGGTGAAGTTATTGCCTGTTGGCAGGTCCAGTTACAATAATCCTCCAAGATTCTCGAACCTGGGTCAGTCTCTTGGTGTTTTCGTATCTTCCTCCATCCTTGATTGTATATAGCATCTGGTATCTCCTTCCTCTTCCCGATTCGAGTCCCAGTATGGCAAAAAATATATCATGGGTGAAATGTGGGTTTCTTCTTTCACAGTGATAAATTAACGACCAGGGGCTGGGTGCTGTGTCTGTTCTATATTTAAGTTGGTTTGTAAGTCATGTGCTGATATATAATTATTCTGTTCACAAAGTGCACGTTAAATAACTTAAATGAATCACTGAGCTAAGGCACCTAGTCTGAAAGGTGTACAATTCTGGGGGATTACGTGTTTGTTGACAATACCTATTTGTATATCAGTATAGTTTGAGTTATATTAGCGTGTGTTGCCTTTAATCGCCCAAGTAATAGGCTCGTACGTACCCTCCTCAATGTTTCCTGATATCCTCATGTTGTTGTTTTTTCCTCAGCTCCTCAGTTTCCGCACCTCTGTGATGAAACTGCTCGGTCTGGAAACTCCTCTGCCGGACTATGAGGTGATCAGTCGTCTGCAGAAGGTGGTACAAGCCCACCGAGACTTCACCTTGGTGTCTCGTCGCTATGAGGACCCCCTCCTCATGGGTGGGGGATCAAGGACCCCTTTGTTACTAGGGCATAGCCCCGCAGGCACGCGCACCCCGAGATACGATGACTCGGGGTTTGTCGATCCGCCAGACCTCAGTGTTCTCGATGACAGCGATGAAGTCAATGGAGGAGGGGTGTATGGAAAGAGGGGCGTCCGTTCCTCGCCTTGACTCACGAGGTTCAGGGAGACCCCTGTGTAGAGAGTTAACTGATGGATGTCCGTTCCTGTGATGGTGAAAGAAGTTCCTCTTCTTGTTAAGGGTGCCGCCCAATTGAAACAAAATAAACTCCCATCACAGTACTTTTTCTTATAGAAATGGCAGCTCTGGAACATCAAATCCCCAAAAACAATCCTCAGTTATCTTAAAATGTAATGTTGTGACTCTAATCAAAATTTTATTTATTTGTTATAGGAAGGTTAAATCTATGTTACTTTGATCTAAGAACATTTAGGTTGAAACAACATTGAGAATAGAGAAAAATATTGTGAAATAGCACTTCTTAAATAATGCAGGTTTTCTGGACGTTGATCATGCGTAGCAGCCCTTGGATAGGTGTCCCACTTAAAGATGTTGCCTATCTGTCATGTAAAATGTACTTAGGTACTTTTCAAAATACAACATTGAAACAAAAAAACATAAAATCTTAGATAATTCTAAAAATAGCCCTGCAGTGTAACAAAATATATTTTTTAATCTTGAAGTAGTTTTTTTTTTACTTTTTTTAAATCCATGTATAACCCAGGATATTTGGTTCGTTTACGAAAATGCCCAGTTGGAATCTTTTTCCCATGATATTGTTTAAAACATTTCTTGGAAGCATTTTGTATATCTAGAGTAGGAAACAAGTAAAAGCTTATTTTTAAAAGAAAAATCAATGCACCTAGTAGAGTGAGTGTGTATACTTGTCAGCGGAAGAGGATAAGTCTTTTCTTCCCTCTCTTTTTATTATGTACATCGGCATCTAAGTGTAAAAGTGCTTAGAGTGCTTAGGTGCGCCAAGCTAAGATGCACTCCACTTCACAAACTATCGTCTTTGATTTCCCCAAGTACGTAACATTGATAAACCTGATAAACTACAGTAGTATCCTGACACAGATATGTAGTGTGGAGCTTCCCTACGTGATGCAGCACGTATGTTGGTAATGACAAATAGTTCATCACAAGTTCCAGTTATAGTTGGTTAAAATATCAACTGCTTCTAAAGTGTAATTATAGTGAAATCCATCTTCATTAGTGTTAAAACATAATTTAACTATTTGAGGGGGTTTTCTTTAAATAACCATGCATGCCCTTCAATTAATTCAAACTTAGCATATTACTGTGGAGTAAAAAAGGTTGTAAATCAATTTATTCATGCCAAATTATCATCATCTTCACCAACAACTCTTTCCAGCTTGTATCCTTACTTCAATCTTTTCTTCTCACTTGCACACTTTATTTTATCTAGTCCCCCCATCTCTTTCTTGGTCTCCTTTCCCAACATATTTCATCTCCATCATTCTGAACCATAATTAGGATCTACCATCCAAAAGAGAGGGTTCAAACACTACAAAAGGAAAATAAGAAAAAAATACAATAACAATCGATAGAGTGGGCTGGGTGAGTGAACTTGTTATACCCGCTGGGTAAGCTAAATAACACCCAGCACACGCAATTTGAGATAGAAGGGGGCAAGTTCTCACGGCCGTCCTCAACGGCCGATAAACACAGCCCTGACGTTATACCATATTTGTGATTACCTCACATGAACTAACTCAACTTAAAATTACCGAAGGATGATACTTATATAAAAAGAAGGAACGAATATCACCATCAACAGTAATTTATTATAATTTCCCAAAAAAGGAGTCAGCAACAATGGATACAAGTATATTAACAATCATACTATATGCAACTTCTTTACAATATTTTCTTTTGGCGACTTCATACCACTAGCACCAGCTTTAAGAGCAACCCTCATTGCTCGCTACAATAAATAACAATTAGGCATGAAAACTAATACCCTATTATAATCTCAACCTAGGAATTAAACGTTAACTTCAACAATTACTACACCTAGTCAATATACAGTATTCACATTATTTTTACCAGCCCCGTAAGAATGGGGAAAAATATACAATTAAACCTAGCTATTTGTGTGAGCTGAGGTTGATATTAGACAACAACTTTGTATTTAATTGACCAACGACTCTCATCAGTCATCATGACTCGGTTGCTATGGCAACTTCCCATCTATCCATACCACGCGCTGAAGGCGCCCAGCAATTCATGTTCGGAGGCGAACATCCATATGATAACTTTACTAAACTTACCCTAACACAGTGAAATTTACATATAAACCTAGCAAAGTTTTATTAAGTTAAAGTCTACAGGCGATGTTTACGAATGACATAATTTATAAGTTGTTTTCCCTTTTCCCTTTTTTTTTTTAATATATATATATATATATATATATATATATATATATATATATATATATATATATATATATCTTTTACAATCAATATCTATTAATCTAAGAAAAATAGTTTAAGTGATTCAGCCCAGAGAAAAATAAATTGAGATCTACATATATTATAAGACAACATAGTCTAATGCCAAATTCACCTATCTCTGACGAACAATTAATCAGAGCAAGGTTTTTTTGGGAACGAGTCCATTTAAAATTAAAGCGCTAAACCTAACATGATAAATAGAGATAAAAATAGGAAACCAGTAACTATAACTTATACACAATTTAAATCTGTTACGCCCAAAATATAAAGTCCAAAGGGTTAGGCATCTCAACCCATTTATCTTTAATATTATTACGACGGTAAAAATCGTACACCTTTCACAAAAATATTCCAATAGTTAGAGCAAAAGTCTCAAGTCCAGATATGTTATGCGTTCAGATAAGAGTAAAGTTTTAGTTTATACGTAGACATAGCTTGAAATGTCAATGAAAGCAAGTTTAAAACTTTTTGGATATTTACTAAGTAAAAATAATTGAAGCGCCTAAAAAGAATTTTGAAAAGTCAGACATTTAACCCAAAAGGAATTTAGCTTACATTGTAGTTTTCGTCGCTATCGCCTATTCAAGCGACCTTCACAGCCAGCCCAAGAGTGGCTCACAATTCACATGGTCGATCTTTTATACGCACTAAAACACAGCTTGCAGAACATGGTGGGGGGGGGGGGACCAAAGAACGTATACAGGGTGGAGAAGGTTCTAGGAGCCTCACGGAGCTAGTAGAAGCCCGCTCGTAAACTTGGTGGAGTGTTACTTCTTTTCTTCTTATGGTCTTTGGGCAAGCAGAATCGGCGTGACGTATCCCAGTGGGCGCGCCTCAGTCTTACAAGGAAGGTCGTGATGACCAGGTGTGTGACAAGTGGCTCGCGGTGTTTACATGAGCATGGCCGCGGACGTCTTCGTAGAATTGGGTAAGTTTGCAGTTTCCAGTATTGTAACATTAGCTAGCGGCTAATGTTACAATTCTATTTGGTATTCTTACCCTTTCCATCCCAACCAACCATACCAACTCAGTCTTGCTTTCTCAATTCTTCCTCAAGTAGGACACACAGTTCAAGGTTTACATTGCTGCCACTGGACAGAGAATTAAAGACAGCAGATAAAACAAACAAAAAAATCATCATAATCCTCGAAGTCAAAAATTTCATGATAGTAATCAGTTATTTTTTGATGAGAAAGTAAAAACTAACATCATTTATACAGTGCTTAAAATGTGGAACTTTAATATTTTGAACAAATCAATTTATTTTTTATCGTACTAAAAATATACTATTTGATAAGAGTATTGGGGGAAAGGGGTGGGGGGAATTTGGGCAGCGGGCGTGTTCACCTGGTCCCCCTAACAGCAGCCTTGTCTGTTTCGAATGTAGTCATTTTATTGTATATAGCCGCTCATCTTTCGTAAATTCTCCTTGTTTGTTTTATTTATTATGTGTTTTAACTAAGTGTTCTTTAACTCACAAACCTTCTTTGCTAAATTTGCCCATGCTATTCAGTTTAGTACGTTTTCAGTAATCTGTGGTATTATTTATCCCATTCGCCACGATTTATCGATAATCTTCTTTGCTAGTAAAATATTCAATAAGTTTTGTTCTTTGAATACTTTGTAATGATGTGAAT